>JARACY010004344.1:0-27435 GCA_029255725.1 Scrobipalpa atriplicella | reverse complement strand
AAACCCAGCCAGACCCTGACCATTGCCAGTTACCACCTGAAAGAATTATTAAAAATAGAACATATAAGTATCTCACTCCTGCTCACAGGTCAAAGCTACATGGAAAAAATTTTAGCTGATGAACATTCCAAGGGTATATTATTCATTTTATTTATAAAAAAGAGAGTAAGAACTGTCAAGATTCGGTGATCAAGGCTATTTAAAAATAATAATGTTCATTGTACCATTCAATAGTACAACCCTTGTTCAAAATATAATTTACCATAGCTTGGAAGTTCCTAGTGCGTCCAAGACTTCCCTTCATGATGAGGAGAGATCTCAGCTGCAGTACTTTTGTGTCAAACCCAGTGAACTGATCTGCAATAGGTAACAAAATTATAGGTCATGTAATGATAGGACTTCAATTTTAGATGCCACTTTCTAAAGCAAAATTTAAATTAGTCCAGTCAGGCAGGAGGACCAAGGCATCGCATACTATATCTTCGACTACGTTGCTTTGCTTACCTCTCTAACAGTGTTATACGCGCTGGCGACCCCCTCTCTGATATCGGAGGGATGCCTGGCCGGGTCGTGGCGTCGTCTGCGGCGGCGCTCGCGGCGTTTGTATGCGTCTTGCAGAGCTAGCGTCGGCCCGGGGGTCAACATGTCGAACGCCGTTTCTGCTGTAGCCTGTTCAAAATTGAATAAGTTAGTTCTTATCCGTAGTTAAATCTTGTACGCTAAACGTTCACTTCGATCCGAAATGTTTGCATAACTAAGTAAATCCGATGAGAATGCAACACCAGGCAGGCACCTGTATGAGCTGCAGGATCCTGGTGGTGATGTCGAGCGCGGCGACGGCGGTGCGCGCGGTGAAGGACGCCGCGCCGCGCCTCAGCCCGTGCACGAGGCGCCCGTCGCGCCGCCATTGCTCCACCGGCAGCCACACCAGGTCGCGGATGCCGGTTACTGAAAACATTAATAATTAATTAGTCGCGGCGAGAGGCTATGTCGACGGTCCACCCCAAGCAATTCTACTTTCAATACGTCCTCTACGGAGACCAACAGTCCACTTGAACAATTTTGCCCTCTTGACAAACTCTGCCCATATTACCAACTTTGCCCACTTGGAAAACTCTGCCCACTTGACCAACTCTGCCCATATTACCAACTTTGCCCACTTGGAAAACTCTGCCCACTTGACCAACTTTGCCCACTTGACCAACTCTGCCCACTTGACCAACTTTGCCCACTTGACCAACTCTGCCCACTTGACCAACTTTGCCCACTTGACCAACTCTGTCCATTTGACCAACTCTGCCCACTTAACCAACTCTGCTCACTTGACCAAATTTGCCCCCCTAACCAACTCTGCCCACTTTGACCAACTTTCTCAGTTGATCTCCGTAGGGGACGTATTGAAGTAACATTTCTATTTAGACACCCCCTACGCCGAGCATCAAGGGGTGAGTTGGTTAGGGGGGCAAATTTGGTCAAGTGAGCAGAGTTGGTTAAGTGGGCAGAGTTGGTCAAATGGACAGAGTTGGTCAAGTGGGCAAAGTTGGTCAAGTGGGCAGAGTTGGTCAAGTGGGCAAAGTTGGTCAAGTGGGCAGAGTTGGTCAAGTGGGCAAAGTTGGTCAAGTGGGCAGAGTTTTCCAAGTGGGCAAAGTTGGTAATATGGGCAGAGTTGGTCAAGTGGGCAGAGTTTTCCAAGTGGGCAAAGTTGGTAATATGGGCAGAGTTTGTCAAGAGGGCAAAATTGTTCAAGTGGACTGTTGGTCTCCGTAGAGGACGTATTGAAAGTAGAATTGCTTGGGGTGGACCGTCGACATAGCCTCTCGCCGCGACTAATATTTATTAATGTTTTCAGTAACCGGCATCCGCGACCTGGTGTGGCTGCCGGTGGAGCAATGGCGGCGCGACGGGCGCCTCGTGCACGGGCTGAGGCGCGGCGCGGCGTCCTTCACCGCGCGCACCGCCGTCGCCGCGCTCGACATCACCACCAGGATCCTGCAGCTCATACAGGTGCCTGCCTGGTGTTGCATTCTCATCGGATTTACTTAGTTATGCAAACATTTCGGATCGAAGTGAACGTTTAGCGTACAAGATTTAACTACGGATAAGAACTAACTTATTCAATTTTGAACAGGCTACAGCAGAAACGGCGTTCGACATGTTGACCCCCGGGCCGACGCTAGCTCTGCAAGACGCATACAAACGCCGCGAGCGCCGCCGCAGACGACGCCACGACCCGGCCAGGCATCCCTCCGATATCAGAGAGGGGGTCGCCAGCGCGTTATAACACTGTTAGAGAGGTAAGCAAAGCAACGTAGTCGAAGATATAGTATGCGATGCCTTGGTCCTCCTGCCTGACTGGACTAATTTAAATTTTGCTTTAGAAAGTGGCATCTAAAATTGAAGTCCTATCATTACATGACCTATAATTTTGTTACCTATTGCAGATCAGTTCACTGGGTTTGACACAAAAGTACTGCAGCTGAGATCTCTCCTCATCATGAAGGGAAGTCTTGGACGCACTAGGAACTTCCAAGCTATGGTAAATTATATTTTGAACAAGGGTGTACTATTGAATGGTACAATGAACATTATTATTTTTAAATAGCCTTGATCACCGAATCTTGACAGTTCTTACTCTCTTTTTTATAAATAAAATGAATAATATACCCTTGGAATGTTCATCAGCTAAAATTTTTTCCATGTAGCTTTGACCTGTGAGCAGGAGTGAGATACTTATATGTTCTATTTTTAATAATTCTTTCAGGTGGTAACTGGCAATGGTCAGGGTCTGGCTGGGTTTGGCTTGGGCACTGCCAAGGAAGCCACCGCAGCATTGAGGAAAGCCAAGAATAGGGCTGGACAAAGTTAATGCACTTCGACATTTATAATGGACACACAAGTAAGTTTCTATTCCATTTCAGAGGTTTTTTGAAGTTTCATTAATTCTCGAATTATTTAATTTACCTTATATTTTAATATAGTTTAAACATAGTGTTTATGAGAAGAATATAATGTGCTTAAGGCGGAACGATGTTTTCAGTGCTGCCCCCACAAGAAATAAATTTATTGTATCACAAATACAAAACATTTTCATGAATATTTTTTCGTTTTTGCGCAAATCGCAAGTAATTTTTTAATGTCTAATCCATAAGTTCACAATTCACAGTTAATATCTAAGCAATAAATTTATTACTTATGGGGGCAGCACTGAGCTCAACAAACCACCATATCCAAGAAAAAGAAGAAGTCTGAAAGTAGCGCCCATTACAGACAAGATGAGAGGGAATCGACTTGCATGGTATGGGCATGTTATGCGGAGGGATGAAAGTTACGTAGGCAAAATGGTAATGAATTTGAATGTGGATAGATATGTTGGGAGTGGACGACCAAAGAAAAGATGGATGGACTGCGTGAAAGATGATATGTCTAAAACAGGTGTGAGTGTTGAACTGACGGCTGACAGGGATGAATGGAAGAAGAAAACGTACTGCGCCGACCCCAAATAAATGGGATAAGGGCAAGCGAATGATGATTCTTCCTAGTAAATCATGTGTTAAAATGAATTTCTCTCTACTATTATATTATTTTTTGTCACAGTATTCCACGACTTCTACACCGCGTTCGGTAAGACGAAGATCTTCGTGGCGAAGAAGAACGAGGGTTACGGACTGGTCTGCCACCGCGCCATCCGCGAGATCTGCCAGGCCATCGGCATCAAGGACATATACGCCAAACTTGAGGGCTCCAACAATCTCCAGCACATTGTGAAGGCATTCTTCATAGGACTGTTACAACAGGTTTGTAGGCCAAGAATCTACTGTATAATGGGTGTAAGGGATCGCTTCCCGCAGACTGATATGGGTTGCACAGTCAATGAAAATTCTTGCAGGAAATGAATATGAAAGAATATTAATCTATCTATCATACATAAATGAAAAATTTTTGGCCTTCCCATACAAATTGAACACCTTGATCAGACATGTATGTTTTATTGTATGGAAAATCCAATTTTTATTTTCATTTGCTGATGAAGGTTGTTCAGTTTCGTTGACTAAGCGATCCATATCAGTTTGCGGGAAGCTGTGTGGCGGGATGTCCCTCTAGGTATTTACGCAAAACATGGGTTTCGTATTTGATGTAAGATTTGGATGTTAGAGTTTTGTATGAGAGTAAAATTTTACCGTAAAAATGGGAAAAAAAGAAATTTTATAACACAAACTAACCAAACAATGGGCCCGATTCGTAACCATCCCGACTTAACTAAAATTATTGCCATCCCGTTCTGCTCTCTTGATAGAAAGTGACCGGTATGGACTTATATTAGTTAATTCGCGTATTTTGCAATTACGCATTGCTACCATTGTGTTTTGCTGCTCTTCTTGTATAAAAGTGTCTCTGAATTGCTAAAATATACCGGGTCGGTGTATGGAACAGCGTACCGAAAACTGAAAGGGTTGCTCAGTCAATGAAACGGAACAACTTATCACCAGGAAATTCTTTCAGGAAATGAAAAAAAAAATGGCTTTCCTAACAAATTGTCTGATCAAGGAGGTGGTCACTTTGAATGAAAAAAAAAACCCTGAAAGAATTTCCTGGTGATAGTTGTTCAGTTTCGTTGACTGAACAACCCCTTTTTCGGTACGCTGTCCCTTACACCGGCCAATACGTATACCAATGTACATGTTCTCTTTTTCGGTAGATTTGTGCGTTTTTTAATCAGTTTTATTTTTAACAGAGATCTCATCAACAACTGGCCGAAGAGAAGAAGCTTCACCTCGTCGAGTACAGAGCGGAAAAACAACTACTACCCCAAAGTGGTCGCCAGCCCCAGCGAAGTCAGAACCAAGGAACAAATACCCAAAGACGAAACCACTGACTTCATCCAGTACGTTATGAACGACAGAGTCATTCTAAAGAAGAAAAAGCTCCCTAGATTCTAATGAGACCATGCCTCACTATGAGATTTATCTGAGGAAGTACGAAAAGTACAGAAATCACGAGAAAATCCGGTTGAATCTGAAAGTGGAGCAAGGAGAAGTGAAAAGCTTCCTGACCGACCGGTATCCCGAAGAGAAAGAGGCCGAATCATAGGTGTAAATAATGTATTGTTAGATTTTTAGTATTTAATAAAGTTATTGTGTAATCAATTTCTTTTTCATTTTGAAACTTATCTACCGCAGACAGGTTACATTAGCTAGCCTTAGAAAATATAAAGTAAAACTTTTAAAGCGCCAATTTTTATGAAAAATTTATAAATATAACATTAAACTCGATTTTTTTTCTGCGTCGATCTGTCTATTATTATTATTATTTTACAAAATGGCGTCACATCTCGCTTGAATAACACATTATTATAAATCATAATTCAATATCGCGATGTTAAACACATTAAATCAATAAAATTGCGATGATGGAAGAGTCTATATTGAGAAAAGCGAGTATAGTGGAGTCTAGATACCTTTCTCCTACGAGAGAAAAGCACAGACTCCGATCTGTCTAGGTTTCACTGTTTCGTAAAAATTGGCGCTTTAGAAGTTTTACCTTTCCACTAACGATATTATGGAATAAAAGAAATTTTATATGAATTTTGCTTTATTTATTTCATTGCTGATTTTAACATATCAAAAGAGGATATTCTTGTAGGAAATTGTTCATTTTTTAGATTCTACTTGGAGACATAATTGTAATAATATAATAATAACCTTATCATTACCTACGTCAGAGAAAAAATTGGTTGATACTACTATCAGCTAAAAAACAACACAAAATTAAATTCGCTACACCTTCTTCATATTTGTTAAAAGTTTAAATAAAAATAACCATTTTCATATTAATTAAAATATGAATTATAGTGTTACAGGACTCCCATAAAAAAGTTAGGATACATAATATAACAAAATTGCACAAATTTAAATAATTTCGAAACAAATAAAAATATGTAAAAGTTCTTTTAAAATGAAATGTAAGTACTTTTAAGTATACGTGTACAACTGCACACTTAAGCCGTGTCTCCTGCTCTCAAACATTACACAATACATACACCCGCGGGGCAGAGGTGAAGGGAGATGTTTGAGAAACCCTTCCCCTCCCTGCCACGCGGGGGTATGTTTTGTGTAATGTTCGAGCAGGAGTCACACCTTTATAGTACTTATTTTTCTCTCTTTTTCATATAGTGGGTAGTCCTATAATTCATATTTGTCATGGCACCCAATGTTCATCCGATTTTTTTATAAAATATTTACACCAATATTAAAACCTAAAAGCCGCTAAATGCTCTAAAATGCTATTTGCTATCGATATTAAGCACCATCGTCATTCAACTTAATACTGGAACCAAGAATATGAAATAAAACATGAAACTGCACGGGTACATTCGTTTTCCACCCCAAAGAATATTCTCGGAAACGTACCTCCGAGAATTCACCTTAAGTCAGTTTGGATTAAATATAATTTTGTCCTATAAGCGAAAAAATATTTTGATTACCTACTTTACCTAGGGTGGACAAACAGATTACCAGATCCAAAGGAAATTCCTATTACCATCCTATCCTACCTTGGGCGAATTCTCGGACATAGGTTTCCGAGAATCTACCTCAGGGTAGATTATTTGAGGTGACAGAATGTATCTACCCTATGTTAAACCAGGTAATGTCTATTGTACTAGACTGTAAACATTACACATCGGCTCTTAGAAAAATACAGTGATGTTTTCCAGTCGTTTATGAGCGACGGAGATAACGCTCTATAAAGCCGAATTTAGCCGATGTGGAATATTTAAGGCCGTGTAAGTGGAATTATTATACCCATGTTGCCAGTATTAAGTATCAAAATACAGTCAACAAATCCATTACATAGATTGTTATGTAAAATCGCTTCCATACAGTAGTTATGTAACGTCATTTATTATCATACAAATCTTAAAAAAAGGGTTTGTGTCTAATAACATTCTATAACCAAAGTATGGTAGCACCGTATCGTAGTTGCAATGCACCTACTTTCTTCAATATTTAGGATGTTCTTGTGACCTCTTAACAACACATCAAGTTATAGTATCACCAATAAAATTGTTTTATATTTATACACATTTTTATCACTACTACAGATAAGTATTTAAAAAAGAAAATAAATAGCAAGTTACATGCTTCATCAATAAGTAGACAAATATCTTCTACGGCAAACAAAATAAAAAATTATGCAAGAAACATGCAAAGAATATGTCTCTAACTTTAGGCTACTTATTAGCTTATTGGTTTGTTTATTAAATTGAGTTTTAATAATAAAATATACATTTTCATGAGAAGCGGATGTCAATTAGTAAAAATTTCAAAAATCTTCTAATTAGAATTGATAAAAACATATCACATGCAAGGCTGCGCTCAGAAATAAACTAACTGTAGGAAGATTGTTATCTTTTATTGGATGTTGAAATAAGATGGCATTATTGTTGGGAGAAAAATCTGAGGACGACGATAAAATTTTTAAACAGGAGGAATAATAATAATTCCTGAACATATCCCTATTTAAACTACGTACGCGTACAGTTTAGCCAAAATGCTAGCGTTTTTCCGTCCTTCGCTAATTCTTTAGGAATAAACGTGATAAAAATTAAAAAAAACGTCCTTTAAGGATATACATTTCTTTATATCCCCTACAGAAAATTGTCTTTTAGTTTGAAAGAAATGTACATCATTAAGAGACGTATTAATGGAAAAACTTTAAACTTATTGGGTATTTAGTTAGATTATGTTACGAACAATCCCCAAATTCGCTCGTTGGCCGGAAAAAGGGACATTTTACGGATCGGTAATTGCAAAACGCACAATCCGCGAAATGTCCTTTTATTCCGGTCAATGAGCGTTGTAAAATAACCATTCCGCGGACTGGCAAACACCGCCCTATTTCATAAAACTACAATGACAATTCGGCGTACATTGCGAAGTTTACTTGCTGACATGATACAAGGAAGACTTGAAGATTATCAGCTACGCAGTGTACATCGAATTGTCACTGTCAAGTTGTCATTGTCAGTTTTATGAAATAGGCCCCTGGTGTAAGGGACAGCTTAACACAAAGTGATAAGTTGCCCAGTCAACGAAACTGAACAACTTTCACCAGGAAATTCTTTCAGGAAAAGAAAATATTTTTTGACTCTCCCATTCAAAATGATCACCTTGATTAACATTTCGGGGATTGTGCGTAACAGAATTGAATAGAAAAATATGATCATGTAAATATTTGAAGCCTCAATACAAATAGTAAACGGAGTTTGTGAGCAATATCTGTATTTTAGATCCGTCAAGACTTCTTCAAGATTGGGGTATTTTCGCTGTCGTTGGAGGCACCTGAAACAAATTATAGTTTTTAAAGATGCAATTTCATGAGGCGATACTCACCGCTAGATGTCAGTAGTTGCAATCATTAATTAACAGTAAATGCCAGCAGTTGCAGCTATTCACCGCTAGATGTCAGTAGTTGCAATTATGAATTAACAGTAAATGTCAGCAGTTGCAGCTACTCACCGCAAGATGTCAGTAGTTGTCTCTACTCCCGCTATATCAGTACTTCCCGCTAGATGTCAGTAGTTGCCGCTGTTCCCAGCTAGATGTCAGTACTCACCACTGGGCGCTAGGTGTCGGCGGCGCGCCACTTGTCGGCGGTGTCGCGCGCGGAGTGCGGGGCGAGGTGAGCGCGCACGCCGCCCAGCACGTCAGCGGCGCCGGCGGCGGCGAGCGCGAGCGGCGTCACGGCGGCTCCCGGCAGGTGGCGCAGCACGCCCACGCCGCTCTCGCAGCGCGCAGCCAAAGCCATAGTTGCTGCCGTCTCGGCGAAGCCCTGACGGTGAGACGAGGATTGTTATTTGCGATAAGGGAACTCAATTTTAGATGCCACTTTCTAAAGCAAAATTTAAATTAGTCCAGTCAGGC
Organism: Scrobipalpa atriplicella; assembly: GCA_029255725.1. Lineage (NCBI taxonomy): Eukaryota > Metazoa > Arthropoda > Insecta > Lepidoptera > Gelechiidae > Scrobipalpa > Scrobipalpa atriplicella. The sequence goes on along the minus strand of JARACY010004344.1, from coordinate 18,514 downwards.
AGGAGGACCAAGGCATCGCATACTATATCTTCGACTACGTTGCTTTGCTTACCTCTCTAACAGTGTTATACGCGCTGGCGACCCCCTCTCTGATATCGGAGGGATGCCTGGCCGGGTCGTGGCGTCGTCTGCGGCGGCGCTCGCGGCGTTTGTATGCGTCTTGCAGAGCTAGCGTCGGCCCGGGGGTCAACATGTCGAACGCCGTTTCTGCTGTAGCCTGTTCAAAATTGAATAAGTTAGTTCTTATCCGTAGTTAAATCTTGTACGCTAAACGTTCACTTCGATCCGAAATGTTTGCATAACTAAGTAAATCCGATGAGAATGCAACACCAGGCAGGCACCTGTATGAGCTGCAGGATCCTGGTGGTGATGTCGAGCGCGGCGACGGCGGTGCGCGCGGTGAAGGACGCCGCGCCGCGCCTCAGCCCGTGCACGAGGCGCCCGTCGCGCCGCCATTGCTCCACCGGCAGCCACACCAGGTCGCGGATGCCGGTTACTGAAAACATTAATAAATATTAGTCGCGGCGAGAGGCTATGTCGACGGTCCACCCCAAGCAATTCTACTTTCAATACGTCCTCTACGGAGACCAACAGTCCACTTGAACAATTTTGCCCTCTTGACAAACTCTGCCCATATTACCAACTTTGCCCACTTGGAAAACTCTGCCCACTTGACCAACTCTGCCCATATTACCAACTTTGCCCACTTGGAAAACTCTGCCCACTTGACCAACTTTGCCCACTTGACCAACTCTGCCCACTTGACCAACTTTGCCCACTTGACCAACTCTGCCCACTTGACCAACTTTGCCCACTTGACCAACTCTGTCCATTTGACCAACTCTGCCCACTTAACCAACTCTGCTCACTTGACCAAATTTGCCCCCCTAACCAACTCTGCCCACTTTGACCAACTTTCTCAGTTGATCTCCGTAGGGGACGTATTGAAGTAACATTTCTATTTAGACACCCCCTACGCCGAGCATCAAGGGGTGACAAGACAAGACAACTCATCCGAGCATCTTAGCTGTGAAATAGCACAGAATTAATATAATAATAGTCAGAATGGCAGACCAGGTAAAGTGCAATAGGCCCCTGAATTGCCCAGTTTTGTAATATGGGCCTACTTGTTTTTTTAAAGTTTTTAGGAGTTCAGCTTCTACTTTACTTACTGAGTTGTAACAGCGAATGCATGGGTCCAATCCCGCTGAGCAGGCCGGGCAGCTGATGTCGCTTGATGTCTGACAGCCACTCATGTAGGGCCCACTGCACTAGCTTCTCTAACCCGAGGAGACCGAGTCTGCGAAAATCATAAATATCTGTATAGGTACTGGATTTAGGGGAGGGTCTACTACAAAAAATTTACACATAAATAAATTCATAAATAAAAAATACCTAACGCGAGCCAAGCAAGCTCGACATTTCACGAAAATTAATAGGTAAAAGTATAAGTAAGTAACGCGAGAAAAAAAGGAATAAATAACACGAACAAAGCTAAGCTAAGGAAAAAAAAATTAAAGGAAAAAGTACGAAAATGAAGCGTAAGCGAAGCGAGCTCGACTCTTTACGAAATAATTATCAGTAATAGAACCTGACATGATCCCCCCTGGATCCGCGTTGGACAGCTTCCCTACGAAACCGACTAACTTCTACGAAGAAATTTAGCCAGAAGACTCTGTGTTACCGTTTTTTCACGTAAAATCCCTCACCTGTAGTCCAGCCGTTTAAGGGTGAGCTCGGAGCAGTTGAGCTGCCCCAGCCCCATGAGCAGGCCGGCCACCGGGCCCGCCGACAGGTCCACGCGCTTGCCCACGTAGTCCAGCCGGATCGGCACTTCCGGGGAGAATACCACTCGCCTAAAACAATTATAAGTCTGTTTCATTTTAAAGGTTTCAGAGTTCATACTATACTGGATGTAAGGGACAGCGTCCCGCAAACTGATAGGGGTTGTACGAAACTGAACAACTAACCCCAGGATTTTTTTCAGGAATTGAAAAAAAAAAAAAACTTTTCCATACAAATTGTCGGATCGAGGCGGTCACTTTGTATGAAAAAGCAAATTTTTCTTTTCATTTCCTGAAAAAAAACCCGTTGATAGTTGTTTAGTTTTGCGGGACGCTGTCCCTTACACCCCGTATACAACTTGTGGGGTTTCAGTGCTTATGTAACAAAAAAAATCGAATCAAAACGTTGCACTATATGGTTATGATAGTTTGTATATTTACGTAAAAATGTGTGTTACTAACCTGAAGTAAATAGGTGAATCATCGACAGGCTCGTTGTCAGGCAGCTTGGTGGTGGGCTTCTCCTGGCTGATGCCGAGCCGGTTGAAGTCCTCCTCCAGTTGGATGAGGTTCTCGGAGACCAGCCGCTCCGCTTCGTAAGTCTCCATTAACGGTTCGTCGTCGCGGATCACTGTTAAAACAAGTCATTTAAACTTTTATGTCTTTATTATTTAGAGTGTAATTACTACGTCACATAGTGATTATGTCCAATTAAAAACGTAAAATGCATAGCTCCGCTCACTACTACATTCGCGATGTGAGTTACTATATCACGATCAATACCGTTAAACGTTAAATAAATAAATAAAAATAAATAAATTACATCAGTCTATAACGTGAAATTTTATGCTCGCTATGCTTGCCTATTATGCAATCTTGCGTTTGCTAAGCTTGCGACATAAATTAGCATGCTTTCAATAATGTGAAACGCCTTACCAGTGTCGTTCAAGGACAGTGCATCAGCGTCCCCGAGCGAGGTGGGGGTAGGCGGTGGGTCCCTGAGCGCGGCCCCTACCGACATCACGGGGGGTCTGTGCGTGGGGGTCGCTTGTCGGGACCCGCCGCTGCCGCCGCCTTCGCTTGACACGCCACTCAGGTTTTTGATGTCTTCGTCTAGGGGAAATATAATATATTTGAAAAAGGTGCCGCAATTAAAATGATATTTCAGGTAGCCATGAAAATGTATGTTAATCAAAACTAAATAGAGATAATAATCAGCAGTCTTATTTTTTATTGTTAACGTTCTATCTGGCATTTTATTAATACAAAATGGCATCTTAAATTGTGATACTGCAATAATGTATCATTATTCATTATGGAAACTTACCAACAACTTCTGTTTTTTTACTAATATGGTATATTCAGTTAATATAATGATTGTTTGTATCTTATTTCTTATCAGCATGAAATTGAAAGTGAATTCAAAATTGAATGAATTGGAACTTAATAAACAATAAACTTACCTCCAGACTCATCAGTGCCAAGTTTGGAGAAGAAGCCGACTAGGAACGCGAGCGTGTCCTGGTCCAAGTTGAACCTGAGCGGCAGTAGCGCCACCTTCAGGCAGCACTCCTGAGCGCTCAGCGACGCCAGTGGACGCAGGTGTACCGCTTTTACTATTAGCTGAAGAAGGGCAAGAGATTTTAATCTTCTTCAAATCGATTGGTATCATGTAATAACAGTTTAACCCAGTATTTTGTAACGGTGATTGCTTATGCAGGATGGTAACTAACAAACAGTGAGTGAAAGTTCATAAATTAGGCTGTCAGAATCCATAACTAAACATAGCTATGTTTATTTAGTAATTATTACAGAATTTCATTTTAATTTAAGCATATTGAACTGTCACAAAAAACAATTTCTCTGTATATGTGACAGTTGCAAATCAAAAGGGTAGATTGGGTAAAAAATTAAAACACACTACCTATCTATAGTTTCGCCGGACCACAGTCCAGGCCGGACTTGGCAAATTGCTAGCTGTTTGACCCAATTTTTGGCCCATTTTTTAAACTTATATTACTATATTCTCACCATATAAGCGTTCTTTGGTTCCGGTTCGTCCTTGAGCTTGTACTGACTGAGTAGTTTGTTGATGTCGCTACACATGAGTCGGTCTAAAACTTCGATCTTGCCGATAGCGAGTTTTGACCCGTTTGACCCAAGTTATTTTGACCCATTTATTATACTTATATGACTATGTGCATGTTCTCACCATATGAGCGTTCTTTCGTTCCGGTTCGTCCTTGAGCTTGTACTGACTGAGTAGTTTGTTGATGTCGCTACACACGAGTCGGTCTAAAACTTCGATCTTGCTGACGGCGAGTGTCTGACGAGACGCGTGCGTGCCGCCGGGAGGGTATACTTCGTGTTGGAATTTTAGCTGCAATAGAATAAGTAATTAAATTTTATTTTTAATTATTTTAATGTAAAATGAGCGCCATTGAAGTGCAAGTCTATACTTATTTAGAGTAGCTTACCTTAGTGAGACACAGTTTGACGCAAGTATGGTGGTCGCGCAAGGGCCCGCCTCTCGCTCGTAAATCCTTCGGTTTCTGCTGTTGTCTGCCTGCTCTGACTCTGTCTGTCCCGGCCGCCCAGCTGACGCCCTGTCTGTAAGCTGCCGTCAGAGCCCGCCCTGATTCGTACGGCTCGTATTCTTTGCTTCCTCTGAAAATAGAAATCAGGGGATGAAAGTCTTCTTAAAGACTGATACAACAGTATAAAAATTTATATTTAGAGTCAGAAAGAAAACTGTTGTTCAAATACGTTACAATTACGGTTATGCCTTGGTCTTATGAATGCAGTAGTTTTCAGTCGCATGAAGGATTTAACAAAAAGTCATGATTCCTCTTCAAATGTGACGGAAACTCAACTTACCTAACAGCCGTGGGAGAGCCCTGTTTCCTGACATCGCCCTCAATAGTGACGCGTTTCTTGTCCGGAGTCCTTTCTTCAGCCTGTTTGAAGTCAGTTCCGCCGAACATGTTCCATGTTACGCTCATCTCGCATAGTGTGTATCTGTAGTAAAAATAATCCTGGTTACGGCACCAAAAAAACAAGTCTATTTTTATTGCAAAATACTTAATTACTTTTTTTAAACCAAATTAAGAGTGCGCCGTAAGTCGCTCAAAATAACGTCGCGCCGTCAGGCGGCATAATTCAGGCAGCTGCCCCCCACTGCCCGTACCTCGCTACGCTCATGGTAAGCAGTCGATTTCACAGTGATATTTACCTGAGCATAGGCAGCGGGAAGCTCTTGGGCGCCTTCAATACGTCGGTCCTCGCAGCCGGCACAGTAAAGTGGTTATCATACATGTAGACTGGTCCAGGGCCTAACCAGTTCACCACAGGTTCGTCTAAGTCGTTATCGTGGCTGGAGTACGGCTGGGAGTCGATTATACAGTATTCGTCGTCTGTGTTGCTGCCGTCGCCGGTTGACTTTTGCTGAAAGACGATGATAGGTAAAGATTTGATTCTATGGGTAACATAATTAGATTCACCTGGCTACAGTAACGGTAGTGTTGTATAATTAATTATCTTTCCGCCCGCGGTTTCATCCGAGTATATGTGTTTTCCCGCCGTTTTTATAATGCTCTATTTCAGGGCCTATCTTGTAATGTTCGCCAAGTTTCATCCTTATCCGTCTAGTGGTTGAAGCATGATTGCGTAACAAACATCCAAACTTACGCTTTTAAAATATTAAGAAGAATAGGATTCGAGTAGTGCTGGAGTATAGCCAATAAAGTGCTAAAAAGAAATGTGTTTATAGTTCTCGATAGATGTCGCTACTAGGTTTTTAAAACGCGCTATCGCAATTATTTCTTCTTAGTATGTGCCTGTCTGACTGACTGAATTATATCAAACTGATGCGATGGACTCAAGGACGAGCTCCTATTTTATGAGAGAATTTTTGATTACCGCTTTCGAATAGTAAAAGAGGGCGGTGAGTAAAATCAGATGATAAGGTGATTGATAATTCGGTTTTTCACACACGGAAAATTAGACAATGGTTGACAGAATTTGCTATTACGAAGTAATAGTAGATTCATAGACTAGGGTGGAAGAGAATCAATTCCCGAGGTAGTTAGACGCCCGAGCGCAGCGAGGGCGGCTATAGTCCGAGAGGAATTGATTCTTCTACCCGTGGCAATGACTCTACTTTTCATTTAGAATATGAGGAAAATAAAACTAGTTGTTAATACAAACGAAGTATTTATTGTTAATAAAGTAGGTACCTATTTAAAATTACGCCAATTTGTGTTGACTTTTTAATTATTATTTTTTAATTTTGTCGCGGCACTCGCATCGCAAGTTTGCGCTAAATTCACACTGGCCAGTGACACTAGCTGGTTAAAAAGTCACGACATTTCATAAAGTTTTTTTTTTTAATATGAAAAAAAGTCTTCACAGCTGACAGCAATTCAAGCAGTTCTATTTTTAAAGTTCATTCCCGCCCTAGGGTGGGGATGAAATTTGTATGAGTTATTCCTTCCCTGTGAAAGGAAAGCAGCATCTTCCACCCAATAGTCAGATCAAAACAACACTACTTTCCGAGTATGAGAAATGAAAAATCTCTGATTGGCCGGTCGGAGCGCCCAAAAGGAGACCTCTTCTGATTGGTAACTATTTGACCATTCAGAACAAGTTTAAGTCAGAAGAAAAAAATATAGCCAAAGTAAAAAGCTGAAATTAAAACTCGTGCACAAATAATTTTTATCCTCGACTTAATCATCTGCCCTTGCCCTGACTTGCTTTGTTGTGCACTTGTCGTGATATCTACTATAATTTTATTCAGCAAATTGTTTCCGATTTTTGGTCTTTTGCAGATTTTCTATCTATTTAGATCATGCTCACCTTTTTCCTTTTCGTCTTTTTAGGCGAAGCTTTAGGCGTCGACGTCGGGTCCCCTAATTCCTTAGCGACTTGGGCAGTAGTGGGTTTATCCTCCTCCATGGCTTCTCTGTACAAATCTTCGTTGTCTATGGTTTTCTCCGCGTCTACGGCCAAATCTATGCCTTCAGTAGAAGTCTGTCTCTGTTTCATGTTGGATTCATCGGGGAAGAAGAATATTTCAACTCCTTCTTTCTCCGTTGAGCTATTTAGTTCGTCTTCGTCTACTGCAAAATAAATTAAAATAAGTGCCATATTGCTATCGATTCGTGGAGATCATGATTTTACTAACCAAAATTGTTGCCAAATGTGTTTTCTCAGGACAAGTGACCATTTTAGTCAAGATTTAGTGATTTTGTGCACGTACGAATCGATACCATTGGTAGCAACTCGTAGTTGCAAAAATCACGACTTACTTAACTAATATAAGCCTATACCTATTGTCTTTTATCATGAGAGAACAGAAAAGGACAGCAATTATTTTTAGTCAAGATTATGTAAAGTCGTGTTGTCAAAGAATCGATAGCATTGGCCCCGATTCGACGCAAACACGATTTAACTAAAATAAGATATGGTCTGAATGTAGTTAGCTCGAGTTTCTGCTGAATCGAGGTCATTAAATATATTATTTGCGACAGTTCAAAATAATGTTACTTACAAGTGTTATTTGGGCTTTCTTTCAACGCTTCAGCCATAAGGTCATTGACCTGCTGAATTTCGCTCGGTGAAAGCTCTCTGATTTCTTCAATTGGACGATCTTCTAATCCTAGAGAAAGAGAAACGTATTTAAAATGTTTGACAAGATAGACTAAAGCAAGCTTAAGACTAGAATGTTAGATAGAGTCGGTATAAAGCAGAATAAATATGTCCTCGAAGAAAGAATGTTTTAGCAGAATATACGTTTTTCATTCGAAAACAATCGCAAAAAATATCTATGAACCATACGACAGTTTCAGAACAAATACTAGTGTGACTGGAGTGAGGTATTATCGTACGGTGGCAGCGAGTTAAAGTCAGAAACCACATACGACAGCAGCCTGCATAGAGCTGATGCGGAGTCCCAACAAGTTGACCATGTTGTTTCTTTGTAAATAACTTACCAACTAAAGGTTCTAGCGGCTGATCGGAGCATATACTAGTGTGTCTGGAGGTATTATCGTACGGTGGCAGCGAGTCGCCGTCGGAAGCCACATACGTTAGCAGCCTACATAGAGCTGACGCGGAGTCCCAACAAGTGTACAAGTTGACCATGTTGTTGGACGCGCTCAGGTCCACTTGGGGCTGTTCGTTTGTCTGTTGATGAGGAAAATTAAAGAATATTTCATTTAAATTCATTCAGGAAATGAAAAAAAAAAGGCTTTCCCATGGTGGTTAATTTGTATGTGAAACTCAGGTACGATCCAACAAAAGAAAACATAAAGTTTTTGTTAAGATTAGCATTGTACAAACCATGTACAAACTTCGTCAAAAAAAACAAAAATACTTACACAAGTAGCCTTATCCTCCATCCGCAGTGACAATTCAAACAATCCAACATCAATCACGCAAATATAGTCCTTATTTATATCTGGCATTTTGTCATCGTCTTGCGGCACCGCGCTGTTAGACTTGGTCCCTTGCAAGTGAGACAGGAATAGGGTACATTCCTGTGCTAGAAAGCGAAGGCACGATGTGTTTGTTGCTGCTATGAGATTGCTGGATACTGTGAAGTTGCCGAGAGTGATGAGCGATCGGATTGGTAGGTATAGCGGTCTGTAAAAGATAAAACAGATGAGATAATGAAATAACGTTAGGGTGGTTGGTCGGTAGGGAGGTTCGTCGGTAGGGTGGTAAGTCAGTAGTGTGGTTGGTCGGTTGGGTAGTTGGTTGGTCGGTAAGATGATTGGTCGGTAGGGTGGTTGGTCAGCAGAGTGGTGGGTCGGTAGGGTTGTTGGTAAGTAGGGTGGTTGGTCGGTAGGGAGAAGAAGGGTACTTGGTGGTTGATAAGGTGGGTGGTCGGTAGGGTGGATAGGATAGTAAGTAGGGTGGTTGTTCGGAAGGTTGGTGGCGGGTAGGATGGATGGTAAGTAAGGTGGTGGGTCGGTAGGGTGGTTGGTCATTAAGGTGGTCGGTTGTTTACCTGTAGTCTATGGCGCAGTCCCACACTTGCACGTGGAGCTCGGAGAGCACGGTGGAGGGCGAGTACCCCGGCACCGGGTAGTCTAGCACGTCTATAACGTCCATCAGCTGAGTCAGCCACGCGATGCCCTTGTCGCCTCTATACCGTAATGTTGCTTGCTCTATGCCCAGGGCTATGCAGATTGTCTATGAAAATCCATGACGTTTTATTAAAAAAATACCTAAGTAAAATTTTCGTACGGTGATTATAACAGTTTTGTTATGTTTATAAATGAATTCTGCCTGTTAGAAACAGTTTTGAACGGTAAGCTATGATAGGTACAATTTTTTTTGTGTTTCTATGTGCATCCTCATAAGAATAAAATATTTTTTCCGACAAAAACGCCTCTATGGTAATAGCGATCTTTACAAATCTCACCTTCAAACTAGGAGTGTCACAGTCAGGATCGACCTTGAGAGCGAGTGAGAACATGTCTTTGCTCGCTAATCGTTCCTTCACGGCCACCCCTTTGCCCGATGGGTAGATCGTGCTCTTCAGGTTTAGAGGGAGCGAAGTGCCGTATAAGCGGAGTGTTGGTTTCTCTGGTGGTATTGTTATGAGGGCTGAAAATGGGAAACGATAAGAATGTAACCAGACTTCTTCTAAGGGCCAGAACAGGGGCTTAGATTACTCTGTATTCGTTTTCAGACTGTTGAGCTAACGACCGCTTATCTGCAGTTATCATTAAAAATTGTAGACGCCTTTGGAAATAAGTATTCGTACAAACACTTGAGTCTTTATATATATTGTTAATACTAAAATAATAATAATTGTTTAAAATTAAAGATGATCACACCCACACGTAGAAGATGTATCACGTTCTGCAATGAATGAATATTTGGATATCAGCCGTCACCTCAGTGCGTGAATCTCTTAGCACTAAAATTTGTCGTCAAAGTCTAAAACGCCTATTACGTCTAAAATGCCTTTCAGTCATGATAGATAGTAGTTCATTCCTGTGTGTCGTCACCAGAGGGTGCACTAGAATCTGTCGTCAAAGTCTAAAACGCCTATTTAATTATGGATACTCACAATCATGATACAGCGTGGTCTTCCCCGCTCTGAGACACAATTGCGCAGTCTTGGGCCGTCCATTCAATCCGCTCACTTGGCACATCGACAGCTTCTGCGCTTCCAGCACTAGTTCACCCATTTGACCCGGTACCACGCGTTTGTTTGCATCCTAAAGAGAAAAAAATTATATCTCTCATTTCCAGAAATTATTTGAATGAGGAGCAGTGTTTTAGCAAGCATAAATAATTGAGAAATGAGCATGGAAAACGTTGAAGATATATAATATTAATTAATTAGATTATAATGTTTAATTTGAATTTTCAAACCCAAATCTAGAACAGGAAAACGTAAACTCTCGGGCCATTTACTTACTTAGACAATTTTTGAAAGAAACTGGTTATATACTTCCATTTTATAACCCAAATCTATACGGAGAAAGTGTGACTATCTATCTATGTATCTGTCACCGTAACATTGCATAAACCGTAAGATTATAATCTATCCTAGGAAATTTATAATCTAACCTAACCTAACCTACCGAAAGTTTATAAAATGACGAGTAAGTTTGTGAACTAACAGTTGTTACAATTTTACGCTGACATATCTATCTATCTACTATATCTAGGTTGACTTACCCTAACAGGAGCATAAATAGTGAGTAATCCCTTGCCCACTTTCATAGTGAGACAGAAGTTATGTTCGTCCTTCTTCTCCGGTAAAGGTTTGGCCGCGACATTTTTCTTTTGTTTGCTGTCGTATGTGGAGTAGTACAGGTTCTCCTCTTCTGACGATGTGCTTTCGGAATCAGAATCTATAAGAAATAATAACATGTAGGTTTGTAGGTATATTATATTTGTGACAATGGGGATAAAAACTGGGAACTAAATGGCGCCACTAGCGAGTGTTCCTTTTCCCTGTGATTGGACAATAATTTGTTCAAATCAAAGTTTTGCGTCTTGTCATTGGTCTCTTTTGGAACAATCGCTAGTGGCGCCATCTGCAATTAGCTTTGCGTTTTTATCCCCATTGGAAAATTCCGGAAAATGATGTTATATATCTTGGTTGTTATATGTTGTGATATATCTGTATAATGCTGTAGTGACAGGTTGTCAGCCCATCGCCTGAATTACAATATACTGAAACCCTCGAATCCCTTAGCTGGTTTTTACAGCATGCCCGGGAGGAAATGCAGCTGGCACATTCTATGTTTTTCTATCGCTCCCAGTCCAGCATGGAAGCAAATTATCAGACTTACCATAACCAGTTCCCTTGCACAGTCCGAAGGCTGGATAGATGGTACCGCTCATAAGTGGGCTGATTTCAAACTGGTCTACGATTTGCGGCTCCCATAGAAGAAGGTCAGAGTTGATACGGTTGTAGATTATCTCGTACAGCTGTTTAGACCTGATAAATAAATACGAAAAGTTTCCATAACTATATGAAGTGAAAAAAAAAAATGCTGACCATATGCCAAAATATGCAAATACGGTAAAGTCAACTGCTTAGTCATTTATGTGTATGGGAGGCCCAATCTTTTCATATTTTGACATATGTTTCTTTGGGGGAAGTTTGACTCAACTCTAAAATACAACGTGTAACAGAAAGGGTGTATGCATCGTGAAATGTGTGAATCTACCCACGAAACTGAACAACTTTCCATAAGGAACATAGGTCAAAAAACGAAAAAAGAATTTTGATCTTCCATACAAAATGCATTAGCAGATAGCGCATTTAGTATGGGAAGATAATTTTTTTTTCGTATTTCGACCTATGTTTAATGGGGACAGTTGTTCAGTTTCATGGGTAGATTCACACATTTCACGATGCATACACCCTTTCTGTTACACATTGTATAGTTAGCTAACTTTTTAACACCTTATTTACTGCCCAGTTAACAGAGAATGTTCAGATGAGTAATAAAATAAATTCTTATGATAAGTAAATAAATGGAAAAGATAACGACAGGTTGAATAAAATAAAATCCAGGTGTAAGGGACAGTGTCCCGGAAACTTATAAGGGCCAGTAAATTGAACAAGTTTCCATTTTTCCATTTGTTAAAAGTTTTTTTAAATATTTTTTTTCAGTTTTTTTTCTAACTGAGCACCCCTATCAGTTTGCGGGAAGCTGTCCCTTACACTTCCGTATTAATTATACTCACTCAAGCTGTAGACTCAGAATGGGCAAGTCGAAGTCCAAGTGAATGGAAGAATGTTGGACCGAGCTGGTTGTGAATTCTGCCATTTCTTCTGCCGTTCCTGGCACTATCAGCTCTTCTTCTTGACCTGTTGGGTATTGAACTATTGATAATCAGCACTCAAGAGTGACGGCGAGTTTAAGTTCGTATCAGAAATGTCATTTCAGTACAAAACGACCTGCTAAATCCATACTTAAAATTGCTCTTAATCTTGAGATCGATTTATAAATACGAGCCTAAGATTGGCACCATACTTTACGGACATATTTTTAGTATATTTATCATTCTCCATCCTCTCTGAACCATGCCACCTCATGTCTTTGTTTTCGTTAAATAAATATTCGCCCCAAAGGGCATTTTTTTTTTCATATTTCGACCTATGTTACCTCGGGGAAAGTTGTTCAGTTTCATGGTTAGAACCACACCCTAAAATATGGTCAGCAATTTTTTTGAACACCCTGTATAAGTAGAATAAATAGTATGGTCACAAACCTTGCGGGCTGTTCTCATGCTGCGTGAAGCTCTGATGCGCCATCTTCTTCCCGCTGAAAGGGCTGGGCTGCGCACTCGACAGGTTGTTGATAATGTACATGGACGTGGTCATCGGGTTGGTGGTCGCCGGTTCGAATACCGGCTCGTCGTCTAACGGGTCGAACGGACCCTTCGGGGATTTGCTCGGTTGGAATGTTATTGATATGCTGTGGAGGATAGCATATAAAGATTATAGTGTGTAAACATGTGACAAAGCACCATAAAATCTTACCAATATCGTAAAGGTGAAAGTTTGGACGTTTGAATTTTGAAATGTTTGTTACTCGAAACTTGGCATAAACACGTGTAAGCTAGGTTCTGAAATAGGACATGTATGTATTGCTCCTTTTCGACCATGGACGAATAAAACAATGAGGCCTTATAACCTCCCTTATAAACTGCGTACACCGCTACTTAGCAGTGCCATCTATTGACATTAGCGAAATATTGTGTAAACTGAATATGTATTTTAATTCAAAAATCTTAATAGATAATTTGGTTCAAGTTGTTATTGATTTTTTTCAATTTTATGACCTATATTAACAACGGACTTTTCGAGCAATATGCCAGCGCCATCTAGGTTTGCTCGCATTTTGACCTTTTTATCGAGTATCGCTAGCTTTTTAGTATGGCGGTTAGCAGTCCTCTAGAGTAGTTAGTTTATGTTTCCGACGCAGGAAAACTTTAATTTTTCATCACCACGGGTGAAACCGCAATTTTTTTTAAATTCTTATTATGTTTCTTTTTTTTTCAAATCTCGTAAGATTAAAAGTTAGACTAGATGTAGGTCTATGTCCTAGAGTCGAAAGCAAACGGAAACTCGTTATACTAAATTAGAAACAAGTACTTACGTTGGCAAAGAGCCAGTAACATGGCCTTTGAGGACGTCACCTTCCATCGGGTCAGCCATCGTACTCCTCGCTATGTGCGTCGCAGGCAAATCATCATTTTCCTACAAATATAAAATTAAATTGTATTTTTTTTTTCAATTGTGAATACACCTTTGGCATAATTTGTGTAACGGCCACTTTCAAAAACAGTGGCCATACTCACAGGCGATACGAGTTAACGTGCGCTCCGAAGTTCGAAATCATTCTGATTGTGAGATTTGACCTAGTTTGGTTAGAAATAAACTGGAGAAAATCTCAGAAACTTGGATTTATAATATCAATTTATTTGGTGTTCCCCTGTGGAAATCGAATCTCCGCCCCTCTGGATCGAGAGCCTGAGGCGTAAACCATTTGACTTGGGACAGTTAATGAATAATTTTAAACTAATACTTACTTACTTGTTTATTTCCTAATACTTACATGATAATACAGATCCAGTGTAGTAGTTTTTAACGTGACCACGGTGGGTAGCGGTCGCGCGCTGGGCGACTGCGACGAACTTATTGTAGCGTTTAGTAGTTGGAACACGAGGTAGTCTGGTCGCACCCTCCGCAGCTCGCGGTTCACGCCGGGGCGCAGGTCTGCTATTGGGAATCTGCGGAACGGAATACGGGGTGGTCGCAACGCAAGCTAGTCTTATCGACAGACAAGCCTGCGATCATTCATTACATTTTCGTAGATGTCGCACTCGCTTCGCTCACCATTGTGAAATGTCGCGCTCGCTTTGCTCTCGTAACGTATTGATTCGGCTTTAGTTAAATATGGCACCCGCTTCGCTCACGTAACGTATTGATTCATTAATGTTTCGTGCAATGACGCGCTCGCTTCGCTCGCGTGTTTCGTGCAACGTAGCGCTCGCTTCGCTCGCGTAACGTATTGATTTATCTTTCGTGTTGCGCCGCGCTTGCCGCTCGCTTCACTCGCGTTACGTATTAATTCGGCTTTATTTAGTTAAGTCGAGCTCGCTTCGCTCGCGTAACGTATTGATTCATTCGTGCTCGCTTCGCTCGTGGGGCGCGGCTCTTACACCGGACACCATCGCCGACATGCGATCGACAACTGTCAGTTCCACGTCCGCTATGACATGTCACTCTATTCTCACCTGAGTATGAGGTTGACCTCAGCGCTGTGCAGTGACAAGTTGAGCTGGTTGTGCGGCGCGGGGGCGGGGGTAGCGGGGCGGGCGCGGGGGGAGGTGGGCGCGGCTCCTCCCCCGAACACCGTCGCCGACATGCGGTCGAGAACCGTCAGTTCCACGTCCACTATGAAGGGCGTACATTTCACGCTGAAAAAGAACACGTAAGATGCAAAAAAATGGTAACCAAAAAGAATTAATTTTTTGTATTAACATTAGAAATTTGGGCTTGCCGACCCATAATAGTTAGCGAATGTTTCTATTTACCAAAGTCAAAGACAAAATTAACATAAAGAGAAAATTTGTTTACAAACTATATACCTAATAATAATACTTACGTAATATCTGTCGTAGGATACACTAGTTTCTTTTCTCCAGATATTCGCATGTATTTTGATGTTTGCTTAAAATTAATTCTAATATTAGCTCTAGATGAACTTGATGTCCGACTTTTGTTGTCATCATCATCTGTAACAAAATCAACGATCATTTATTATCTTATCATTATCATTTATCATCACTAAAAATAAATTTGGTAACAAGTGTGAAAAATAAACATTGATTTAATTCGCGAGGGGGACTGGGACGAAGTTGGGAATCATTGAAAGTTTGCTTACTGATACGCAAAATCATGAATAGCGAGTGAAGCGAGCTCGACTTTTTACAAAAATTAATAGAGAAACAGGTACGCAAATGTATGAATAAGTAACGCGAGCAAAGCGAGCTCGATCTATGCGAAAATGAATTGAGTAACGTGTAAAAGTATGAATATGAATATACGAGAAAATATGAAAATATCTATCTACGAGATACGAAAATGGTCAGTCACCGAACTCGATTGAGTGAAACCGCGCTTGAGTGAACACGCGCTTGAATGAATCTACGCTTGAGTGAACCCGCATCTTGAGAGAACCCGCGCTTGAGTGTACCCGCGCTTGAGTGAACCCGCGCTTGAGTGAACCCGCATCTTGAGAGAACCTGCGCTTGAGTGTACCCGCGCTTGAGTGAACCCGCGCTTGAGTGAAACCGCATCTTGAGTGAACCCGCGCTTGAGTGTACCCGCATCTTGAGTGAACCCGCGCATAGACCTCGGCAAATTGACAAACCATGACTGTACTTACCGGTAGCTTCAAACCGTATCAAGTCGAAGCTCTCTGGCTGCTTGGTGTCGCTCTGTCCGAACAAACACTCTCTGACTAGCAGGTGCTTGATAGACGCCTCGCAGACAGTCTGACTGCCCACTGACGTCACCTTCTCGCTGCCGTCTAACGATATCTCTGATGTTATTAGCCTGAAAATAAAACACAATAAAAAAATGCTTCAGATCTATCATCTTACCAAACCACTAGTTTTCCTAAAGTCCGTATAAGTGGCATTCATTGATTTAAAACATACTATTTTTACAAGAGAGCATTTTATTGGCATTTGACAGCGAAAAACACACATTAGTAAAAATTTTCCTCAAATGATTCCTGTCAATATGGAAACGCCATAACCTAAAAGATTGATTGATTGATTGATTCCTGTCCGTAGCCTTTTCATGAGAGTCGTTGGCGGCTTCGAACTCCCTCCCCCCGTTATTTATTTTTCAAGTTATTGAAGAAATCTCTAGCGGTTTCCTGCATTCCTTGCGCTCTAGTTGATACTTAGAAAATATTTGACAACGAAAAAAAAAGGAAAAATAATTTACCTCAAATGATTCCTGTTCGTAGCTTTATCAAGAGCGTCGTTGGCGGCTTTGAACTCCCTCCCCCCGTTATCACAGATACTATACGGCATCAAGTTTTTGAAAAAATCTCTAGCAGTTTCCTGCATTCTTTGCGCGCTGGACGGCGATATGCATTCCACTCCCATTGGGGTTGTAGCGAGGATATCCTGAAAGTTTCATAACAGTCATAATATCCTTTCACTATAATGCTGAACTGATAGCGATAAAAATATAATGTTATAGGTAGCTGCTTCTTTTAGCAAAAAAACAGCGCCTTTAAGGTAATCTTCTAGATGAGCTCGCTCGATTCATCATGGATTTTGTTTCGAGTTAATACAAAAATAACTACATACAAAAATAAGTACCTAATTCAAAAATAAAAGAACTTCTTACCTTATGGAGAAGAACGCATGATAATGAAGCTATTCTAAAACTGATATGTGAAACTTCTGCCGTTGGATCACCATCGATTCTTGGCACTGCAATATAACAACAATAGTTACAAAAAATAATTGAATGTAAAATTTTATTGTGAACTTTGAATGTCCTTTCCTTACTACCGTCATTTGTTGTTTCTAGAAAAAGGAGTTAGCATTAAAAAAAAACAATAAGAACCTTTCTTATTTCTTTTGATCCTGGGCTGCGAAGGCAGGTTGACGCTGGAGGTCATACTGGTGCTCATCGAGCTGACCGAAGAAGAGAAGCTTTCGGCCATGTTGTTGCCCGCTGACGTCATCGGGTGGAAACGCTCGCTTTCCACGTCACTTTCTTCTGTAGGTGGTAAGGTAAACGTCAGAATAGTGCCATATTACTTATTACCAAGTGCCAACTTAACAGAGAATGTTCAAAAAAAAATAGCCACTTCATTTTGTTGGGTATTTTACAAACTAATGACAAACTTGATGGGGCATTGCAGATAACTTGAGTGTTGCTATAGTAGTGCATTGTAAACTCATTATCTCAGTTGTAATACACCAAAATGCTTCACCAATATTTTTAGTTAAGTTATAATTATAAGTTAGTTAAGATACACGACTTGTGTTGTGGTGTAAGGGACAGCTTTCCACAAACTGATAGGGATCGCTCAGTCAAAGAAACTGAACCACTTTCACTAGAATATTCTTTCAGATATAAAAAAGAAGAACTTTATCAGACAATTTGTATGGGGAAGCCAAACATTTCTTTCATTTCCTTAAAGTTTTTTTAATTTGTTCAGTTTTGTTGACTTAGCGATCCCTATCAGTTCGCGGGAAGCTGTCCCTTACATCCAGTATACAGTAATGTAAACTCACCAAAGCTAGGTCCGGACCAGCCGTACATTCCCCCGGCAGGTCTAGTACTCTCCCTCTCCAGGTTTCCGAGAAGCTGAGCCTCGATCAGCTGGAAATCAGCGCGTTTCATCGGCTTGCACTGAATGTTTGTGCCGCTTGGACGGAGCGGTATGTTGCTGTGGGGTGATATCACAAATTTTTATGCAAATAAAAATGAAATATATTATTATAGTTTCTGGCAAACATCTTTAGCAATGAGCTAACAAACTGAAATTTCAGTTGGGCAGACATTCCCCCAATACGCCATTCAATGCTTGAAATGTTTGCCGGGAATCACACTTAGGTAGCATAGTAAACAATTCGAACGTGTAGAAAAATCCAATATTTACGAAAGTTAAAAATTCAGGGCACGTGCCTACAACATAATTTAGATAATGATCAGTAATTTAGATTAATATTGTAATGTCTTACTCACGAAAATTTATTCAGCCTGTAAAATGTTCATGTTTACGTTAGTTTTTTTTAAATAGTACGTATTAATGATTTGATGAACAAAGTGAATCTATGAAAAACTCTCATTTACCTGGTGTCCTCCAGATGGGGTTGATTCAGCGCGTCTACCAGCTCAATCAAGGTATGCAGTTGCCGCGGAGACAAGAAGAATATGAACGACCCTAGCAGCATCTTCACCTCCACTTTAGGCCCTTCCACCTCCTCCGTATGTTTTATTTTTAAAGCCAGTTCTTGCTGGCCAGTAAGCTTAGCAAAGAGTATTGGATCTGGCTGGTTTGCACGTTCTTCAGGCGTTGCTTCTCTAATAAACTCTGTAGGAGGCTTTTCATCTATGACATCTTTGATAGGATCTGGTTCGATGGTTGATAGGACGCTTCTAGTTTCATAGAAAACATCAGATATTGCACTTTGGTAGTTCACTTCAG
>JARACY010004343.1:0-27436 GCA_029255725.1 Scrobipalpa atriplicella | reverse complement strand
GCCATAGCGTGCTACTCGCGCTGAAGCTGGCTCACGAAGACCTTGATTTTTTCTTTTACCATACCTACTTGGCCTACATAATTTCTTTTGCCTCTTCCTTTATATTTATCGTCAATAACTGGTCGTTTCGTATCAAGTCTCCTAAGAGTCTTAACATCTTCCTTCTTGAAGATACTTAAACAGACAACTTTTCACAGCAATGGATAGAATCATCAGAGGAATACAAAGACCGTTTACAACCATTACCACTGCCCCTGTTGGAAAGTGGGGCCACGACAGTGCTATGCGTCGGCCCACGCCACTATCCTCCCCTGGGCGCGTTCCGGCCACATCTCTTAGTATACAAGAACAAGGACAGGTGCAGAAGGTAAGCCCAATACTGGAGCAAGATGGAGGAAATGCTGCTGCAAGTGGCGCAGGGCCTAGTGTGCCGATGATATTCAAGCCGACGATAGATCTGTACACGGAGAAACTGACGTAATCCGTTGTGCCGCTAAGGGGGTGAGCATTATTTTTAAAACAATACTGACGAACAATACTGAAGTTAATTTGAGGAATCAACGTTGGCTGCACTTACTAAATTTTTTAAAATCTTCACCTCGTGCAAGTAGTTCTATCGTAAGTATTTAAATGTGTTCAACCAGCAAATTGGCTGAAATTGCTGCCTATTTGTTACTCAGAGTTATATAATGGTGTCTATAAGAGTTCCGGAAGCAGATTAAAGCAATACAATTGCTTCTGTGCTGCTCTATAGCTGCATGAGCTACTTTAAGTGCTAAAGTTGCTTCTATTATCACCTTAAATCTTACAAAAGATCTTTTAAGAACTTATTTGCCTCTTAAGCCCATAGATAAGAGTTACTAGATGTTAGGTTACCACTTTAAGCTTCATAATAGCTGCGTTTGGCGCATCTTATAATCCGTTTGACTGCATAAGTGAGTTCGTTACAGGTATTTGAATGTAGCTGCATAAAGTATTTAATGATTACTGTTGTACTACTAGCAGTGCCATAGGGGAAATAACTCAGCACTCTTAAGCAGGTTTTAGTTTCAATTATATGCATAATGGTACTATAGACTACTTACAATCTTTAAAAAGGAAGCAAGAGCTTCTTTGAGTAACAAGTGTCCAATGGGCCAGGCCTTTAGCGGCTCTTTTAATGGTTCTGACTGTACTAAGGTAGTAAAAATAAACTCTAAGCTTTTTAAGAGAAGAAATTAGCACAAAAGACTGCAAGAGAGAGCCAATAAGGTGAAAATAAGGGTTTGTAGCTGCATGACTCAAACGCCATTTTGATTTAGATAATTTTGATTTGTTTGTTTATATTTTTAGGTTATAGTATTTTTTTAGCAAACTCTAGACAAATAGACAATTTATAAGTAGCTTGTGATTACTTTTTAAGTTTTGTAACATTCTCATATGTAAAAAAGCAATAACAACGTAAATTAAGATCTACTTCAATACCGTATGTAAATTGAACAGATGAAATTTTATCACTTTGATGATAAAACAAGGGCGCGTTAAAATTACTCTAAAATAATGTTACCTTTTTGCACGTAAAACTTGCCGGCGTTTTGCGATACGCATATAAAACACTTAAGACTCAAAAACATAATACTTACTTGATTGAATAAATAATTTTAATGGCCGCCAACTGGTATTTATGATGCACTGCACTGATATTCTATTAATACTGTGGATGTCAAAAAAGAACGAAAGAATTACAGCTATGAAGGAGCTTCGAATATAATCATTCGTTCATTCTTTCGTTCACTAAGCGCTACAAGGGCTTCAAAGTGGTAATAATTATAAATTACAGCTATTGTGTTACTTTTATGCTGCTGTTATGCAGTAGAATTAGAACTATGGGCTGCAAAAAGTGGTGCCCAATTGGCGACACAGTTGCTTTATAGTTGCTGCATAGCGTGATCTATTTCTTACGCTTAGCACCTTGAGGAATAATCGGATTGGCTCTATAGCCTCACAGCAGCTAATTTTGCTGGTTGGGTGATTCTGTATTTCAGAACCAATACAAGTATCGGTCACACTACGAAACCCGTTGAAGATATCATTGCTCTAAGGGACGTGGAACTTCTATGGCAGTTCGCACCGAGTCAGGAAGACCCAGAGCGCATAAGGAGCCACTCATAAACAACGAGCCGGCGGTGGCTACGGGGAGCGTCCTTGAGAGCAACGTCATTTGCGGACAGAAGATAAAGACTGTGCTGCTAGATGGTGATAGTAAGAAGATTCTGACCTTCTGTCTGACGCCATTGCGAGTTGGGCAACTGTTTGTTCAGGGTTGTGCCTACAAGTAAGTTCAAAATTGATATAAAAGCTTTGAAGGTTTAAATATATTTTTAAGGTCTCAAATAATGAGCGTTTTGTGCTAGATTGCTAATTTTTATTATCTTGTTTCTTTATTAAATTATGTGGTTTTTAGGCTCATAAACATGGGCGAAAGTGGCACTGAAACCGGGAATGTGACAATATCAGGGAAAGTGGATTTACTATCTGGAGTGAACGACAAACGACTGCAAATTACTGTTATTCCTCATGCACCTTGCCTGCAGGTAAGAAGCGAAATATTAAAAATCAAGAAAAAGATAATAGGTACTTATTAAAACTTCATAAAAAAAGCATGCAATGCAACTTGTGTTTCACTCTAAAAAAATCAACTGCATGCAGAGCGTCCTGACCTGAACATTAAAAACTGGTGAACATTAAAACACCTACTATATCTAGGCTAAGGCTAATGTTATGTAAGTACACGGATTGCCTGACTTTCGTAAAAATAAAAAGGAATACCACACCATTGGACCAACAAGACGTCACCTTTCACAGATGACATTCTCTGAACCAACCCGAAGTGCTAAGCGGCGAGCTGCGCACCATAGACGTGGACTTCCGCAACGTGGGCCCCGTGGACATGCAGAGCGTGTACCTAGCAGTCTCACATCCCGACTGCATCAGTCTAGTCACGGAGAGTGACGGAGATGACTTCAAACAGCTGTACGATGACAAGTTTAAAGAGCCCGTTGTTTATCCTGGTAAGTTTATTCTGCACTAAAATTAAAATAGCTTCCTAACAAATAAAATCTAATCTACTTATAGTTCCCACAGTTTCCTGTTGCACGAGAAGTGAGAATACAGATAAGATTGAGAGAGACGAGTTACATATAGACTCATGGACATGGAGAGGTCGAAGAAGGCGAGAAAAGCCTTTAGATTTAGCGGGACATGTTCAGACGGTTAACGATTTCCTTCAGTTTTGGGTTGTTCGGTGATATTTTGACGTCTCTGTAGCTGCTGACATTTCATGTGTTTATCTATGGTTCCAACACTAAAACTAACTGTGTGTTATTTGTGTACTACAGTAGGCAGATAAAAAAACAAGATAATCGTAGCAAATCAAAGGATGTATTTTTGAGGATATTTGCACTCACAGTGCGATGGAAGGTCGCAGGTTCAAATCCTGCCCGAGACAAAAATTATTCTTCCATATTATATGGAAGGATGTAGTCACCGCCTACCCCTTCGGAGAAGAGGAGAAGTCAACGGATAATAATTCTACGTTGATTGTCCAGACGAGCGGGCAGCCCGCACGGCAGCGTGGAAGGAGACGGCGGCGCGTCACGTGACGCGCGCGGCCACCGGCGTGCCCCGCGGCGGGTTCGTGCGCGCGCGCCTGCAGCTGCGGCCCCGAGCACACGCGCCCGCGCTCTGCCTGCTGGCCTACTACGAGACCGGCGCGCCGCCGCGCCCGCACCGCCTGCTCAGACACGTGTTCCGGTTCACCGTCACCGTGAGTATGACGTCACAGGCTGGTTATGTTAACGCTTTGTCTTGCTTATCAGTACTGGTTTAACCCTTCAACTGTGGAAGCATAAATATATGGCGCATCTGTGGGCCCCAACGTAGGGCGCGCCACATACTAATTAATTTTCGACCCAACCTGCGCTAAAAATATGAACTAAGACTATTATAACTAACTGACTATTATGAATAACTGATAACGAATAAATGATTTATCTATTAATTTTCTTAACAGGAAGCGGTCGAATTATCGGCCACCCCACGACGTAGCGTGCGGAAGGTCGACGGCACTGCAGTAGAGAACATGAACATTGCGGTCGAAATCAAAAACATTTACAGCCAGAAAGACGAAGAAGTCGCTTTAGAAATCTTAGAAACGTATCTTATCAGCCGACAGTGGAAACTGACCGATCTCATGGCCGCGAGAAACAAAGACGACCCTCTCATGTCTCACGAAAGACTACACTTGATCTTCAAAGCCAGGCGCATATTGGAAGCTTTGCCAGAGGGAAAAGTCGAATCATCTCGACTAAAGGTCACCAATAACCCTGATACTACCGACAACTCCAACATGCCTTCGTACACGAAGTTTGTAGTGGAATACAAACCTTCGTTCTTAGACATTACTGACACCACAGCCCAAGAGAAGAAGACTGCTGGGTTGATACAGTCCATGCTCGTGGTGAGATGGAAGCTCAGCAATAAGACGCGAGGGCGGTCTACGAATGGTCAACATTGTTTATGGTGGACGGATTTACAAAAGCGCAATCCAGTGAAAGAATACTGTCACGTGTAGAAACCCCCGCCTTAGCTCTTGATGAAGTCGACTCTAGAACCGATGTGATCGATGGAAAGAAGAGAAATAAGGACAATGTAGTCGTGTTCAGACTGGAGCACTCAAACATATCAGCCACAACTTCAACCAAACGAAGCTTTGTTTAGTTCCTATAACGATCAACATCGTCAACTGCTATGGAGTACCAGTTCAAGTATTCATTGATATGTCTAAACAGCAAAACAGGTAAGTACCTATACTGTATCCATCATCATTTTCCTAGCCTTTTCCTTTATTTCTACAAATGGGTGATGGGAGACCGGTAGTGGTAGACGACTCGAGCATTTCCGTACTTCGGAAGGCACGTTAAGTCGTTGTCCCGGTTAATATCGTAGATGTAGTTGTTAAGCTATGTCAGAGGCCACTATTAAGCAGCTTGAAAACTCTGACGACTGGGTTAGCCACTAACCTGGCCAAAGCCTAATCTAGGATTGGGTCTGGATTCCTTTCTGGGTTGCGGAGGTCAGGTGGCAGTCGCTCTGTGTAAAAACCAGTACCCTCGATCAATCCCCTTATTAGGTAGCCAACCCCGAGAAATAAAGGAAAAGGCTAGGAAAATGATGATGGATACAGTATAGGTACTTACCTGTTTTGCTGTTAGACATATCAATGAATACTTGAACTGGTACTCCATAGCAGTTGACGATGTTGATCGTTATAGGAACTAAACAAAGCTTCGTTTGGTTGAAGTTGTGGCTGATATGTTTGGAGTGCTCCAGTCTGAACACGACTACATTGTCCTTATTTCTCTTCTTTCCATCGATCACATCGGTTCTAGAGTCGACTTCATCAAGAGCTAAGGCGGGGGTTTCTACACGTGACAGTATTCTTTCACTGGATTGCGCTTTTGTAAATCCGTCCAACATAAACAATGTTGACCAATCGTAGACCGCCCTCGCGTCTTATTGCTGAGCTTCCATCTCACCACGAGCATGGACTGTATCAACCCAGCAGTCTTCTTCTCTTGGGCTGTGGTAGTCAGTAATGTCTAAGAACGAAGGTTTGTATTCCACTACAAACTTCGTGTACGAAGGCATGTTGGAGTTGTCGGTAGTATCAGGGTTATTGGTGACCTTTAGTCGAGATGATTCGACTTTTCCCTCTGGCAAAGCTTCCAATATGCGCCTGGCTTTGAAGATCAAGTGTAGTCTTTCGTGAGACATGAGAGGGTCGTCTTTGTTTCTCGCGGCCATGAGATCGGTCAGTTTCCACTGTCGGCTGATAAGATACGATTCTAAGATTTCTAAAGCGACTTCTTCGTCTTTCTGGCTGTAAATGTTTTTGATTTCGACCGCAATGTTCATGTTCTCTACTGCAGTGCCGTCGACCTTCCGCACGCTACGTCGTGGGGTGGCCGATAATTCGACCGCTTCCTGTTAAGAAAATTAATAGATAAATCATTTATTCGTTATCAGTTATTCATAATAGTCAGTTAGTTATAATAGTCTTAGTTCATATTTTTAGCGCAGGTTGGGTCGAAAATTACATTAGTATGTGGCGCGCCCTACGTTGGGGCCCACAGATGCGCCATATATTTATGCTTCCACAGTTGAAGGGTTAAACCAGTACTGATAAGCAAGACAAAGCGTTAACATAACCAGCCTGTGACGTCATACTCACGGTGACGGTGAACCGGAACACGTGTCTGAGCAGGCGGTGCGGGCGCGGCGGCGCGCCGGTCTCGTAGTAGGCCAGCAGGCAGAGCGGCGGGCGCGTGTGCTCGGGGCCGCAGCTGCAGGCGCGCGCGCACGAACCCGCCGCGGGGCACGCCGGTGGCCGCGCGCGTCACGTGACGCGCCGCCGTCTCCTTCCACGCTGCCGTGCGGGCTGCCCGCTCGTCTGGACAATCAACGTAGAATTATATCCGTTGACTTCTCCTCTTCTCCGAAGGGGTAGGCGGTGACTACATCCTTCCATATAATATGGAAGAAATAATTTTTGTCTCGGGCAGGATTTGAACCTGCGACCTTCCATCGCACTGTGAGTGCAAATATCCTCAAAAATACATCCTTTGATTTGCTACGATTCTTGTTTTTTTATCTGCCTACTGTAGTACACAAAAACACACAGTTAGTTTTAGTGTTGGAACCATAGATAAACACATGAAAGTCAGCAGCTACAGAGACGTCAAAATATCACCGAACAACCCAAAACTGAAGGAAATCGTTAAACCGTCTGAACATGTCCCGCTAAATCTAAAGGCTTTTCTCGCCTTCTTCGACCTCTCCATGTCCTGAGTCTATATGTAACTCGTCTCTCTCAATCTTATCTGTATTCTCACTTCTCGTGCAACAGGAAACTGTGGGAACTATAAGTAGATTAGATTTTATTTGTTAGGAAGCTATTTTAATTTTAGTGCAGAATAAACTTACCAGGATAAACAACGGGCTCTTTAAACTTGTCATCGTACAGCTGTTTGAAGTCATCTCCGTCACTCTCCGTGACTAGACTGATGCAGTCGGGATGTGAGACTGCTAGGTACACGCTCTGCATGTCCACGGGGCCCACGTTGCGGAAGTCCACGTCTATGGTGCGCAGCTCGCCGCTTAGCACTTCGGGGTTGGTTTCAGAGAATGTCATCTGTGAAAGGTGACGTCTTGTTGGTCCAATGGTGTGGTATTCCTTTTTTATTTTTACGAAAGTCAGGCAATCCGTGTACTTACATAACATTAGCCTTAGCCTAGATATAGGTAGGTGTTTTAATGTTCACCAGTTTTTAATGTTCAGGTCAGGACGCTCTGCATGCAGTTGATTTTTTTAGAGTGAAACAACAAGTTGCATTGCATGCTTTTTTTATGAAG
This sequence comes from Scrobipalpa atriplicella, assembly GCA_029255725.1. NCBI lineage: Eukaryota > Metazoa > Arthropoda > Insecta > Lepidoptera > Gelechiidae > Scrobipalpa > Scrobipalpa atriplicella. The sequence continues at coordinate 19,984 of JARACY010004343.1, read as the reverse complement.
TTTTAATAAGTACCTATTATCTTTTTCTTGATTTTTAATATTTCGCTTCTTACCTGCAGGCAAGGTGCATGAGGAATAACAGTAATTTGCAGTCGTTTGTCGTTCACTCCAGATAGTAAATCCACTTTCCCTGATATTGTCACATTCCCGGTTTCAGTGCCACTTTCGCCCATGTTTATGAGCCTAAAAACCACATAATTTAATAAAGAAACAAGATAATAAAAATTAGCAATCTAGCACAAAACGCTCATTATTTGAGACCTTAAAAAATATATTTAAACCTTCAAAGCTTTTTATATCAATTTTGAACTTACTTGTAGGCACAACCCTGAACAAACAGTTGCCCAACTCGCAATGGCGTCAGACAGAAGGTCAGAATCTTCTTACTATCACCATCTAGCAGCACAGTCTTTATCTTCTGTCCGCAAATGACGTTGCTCTCAAGGACGCTCCCCGTAGCCACCGCCGGCTCGTTGTTTATGAGTGGCTCCTTATGCGCGTCTGGGTCTTCCTGACTCGGTGCGAACTGCCATAGAAGTTCCACGTCCCTTAGAGCCAATGATATCTTCAACGGGTTTCGTAGTGTGACCGATACTTGTATTGGTTCTGAAATACAGAATCAACCCAACCAGCAAAATTAGCTGCTGTGAGGCTATAGAGCCAATCCGATTATTCCTCAAGGTGCTAAGCGTAAGAAATAGATCACGCTATGCAGCAACTATAAAGCAACTGTGTCGCCAATTGGGCACCACTTTTTGCAGCCCATAGTTCTAATTCTACTGCATAACAGCAGCATAAAAGTAACACAATAGCTGTAATTTATAATTATTACCACTTTGAAGCCCTTGTAGCGCTTAGTGAACGAAAGAATGAACGAATGATTATATTCGAAGCTCCTTCATAGCTGTAATTCTTTCGTTCTTTTTTGACATCCACAGTATTAATAGAATATCAGTGCAGTGCATCATAAATACCAGTTGGCGGCCATTAAAATTATTTATTCAATCAAGTAAGTATTATGTTTTTGAGTCTTAAGTGTTTTATATGCGTATCGCAAAACGCCGGCAAGTTTACCGTGCAAAAAGGTAACATTATTTAGAGTAATTTTAACGCGCCCTTGTTTTATCATCAAAGTGATAAAATTTCATCTGTTCAATTTACATACGGTATTGAAAGTAGATCTTAATTTACGTTGTTATTGCTTTTTTACATATGAGAATGTTACAAAACTTAAAAAGTAATCACAAGCTACTTATAAATTGGTCTATTTGTCTAGAGTTTTGCTAAAAAAATACTATATAACCTAAAAATATAAACAAACAAATCAAAATTATCTAAATCAAAATGGCGTTTGAGTCATGCAGCTACAAACCCTTATTTTCACCTTATTGGCTCTCTCTTGCAGTCTTTTGTGCTAATTTCTTCTCTTAAAAAGCTTAGAGTTATTTTTACTACCTTAGTACAGTCAGAACCATTAAAAGAGCCGCTAAAGGCCTGGCCCATTGGACACTTGTTACTCAAAGAAGCTCTTGCTTCCTTTTTAAAGATTGTAAGTAGTCTATAGTACCATTATGCATATAATTGAAACTAAAACCTGCTTAAGAGTGCAGAGTTATTTCCCCTATGGCACTGCTAGTAGTACAACAGTAATCATTAAATACTTTATGCAGCTACATTCAAATACCTGTAACGAACTCACTTATGCAGTCAAACGGATTATAAGATGCGCAAACGCAGCTATTATGAAGCTTAAAGTGGTAACCTATCATCTAGTAACTCTTATCTATGGGCTTAAGAGGCAAATAAGTTCTTAAAAGATCTTTTGTAAGATTTAAGGTGATAATAGAAGCAACTTTAGCACTTAAAGTAGCTCATGCAGCTATAAGCAGCAACAGAAGCAATTGTATTGCTTTAATCTGCTTCCGGAACTCTTATAACACCATTATATAACTCTGAGTAACAAAATAGGCAGCAATTTCAGCCAATTTGCTGGTTGGGAACACATTTAATACTTACGATAGAACTTACTTGCACGAGGTGAAGAATTTTTAAAAAATTTAGTAAGTGCAGCCAACGTTGATTCCTCAAATTAACTTCAGTATTGTTCGTCAGTATTGTTTTAAAAATAATGCTCACCCCCTTGCGGCACAACCGGATTAACGTCAGTTTTCTCCGTGTACAGATCTATCGTCGGCTTGAATATCATCGGCACACTGCCCTGCGCCACTTGCAGCAGCATTTCCTCCATCTTGCTCCAGTATTGGGCTTCCTTCTGCACCTGTCCTTGTTCTTGTATACTAAGAGATGTGGCCGGAACGCGCCCAGGGGAGGATAGTGGCGTGGGACCGACGCATAGCACTGTCGTGGCCCCACTTTCCAACAGGGGCAGTGGTAATGGTGGTAAACGGTCTTTGTATTCCTCTGATGATTCTATCCATTGCTGTGAAAAGTTGTCTGTTTAAGTATCTTCAAGAAGGAAGATGTTAAGACTCTTAGGAGACTTGATACGAAACGACCAGTTATTGACGATAAATATAAAGGAAGAGGCAAAAGAAATTATGTAGGCCAAGTAGGTATGTAAAAGAAAAAATCAAGGTCTTCGTGAGCCAGCTTCAGCGCGCATTGCACGTGTTCTGTAGCTAGCATATACCTGGTGCGCCAGCGTGTACTCGCGCAGGAAGGCGCTCTGCTGCGCGAGCGGCTGCAGGCTGTGCGGTGCCAGTGGTTCGCGCAGCCAGCGCACGGCTTCGTGAGCCAGCTTCAGAGCCCCGGCGAGCCGCCCCAGCGCGAATTGCACGTGGTCTGTTGCTAGGCGCCATCCACTCTCTACGTAAACCTGCAATCACAAAAATCATACCAGTAATAATACCTATACGAAATTGTTAGATCTACTACAACACTCCCTTACTGTCCATTAGGTACCTGATAGGCCTGCTTATAACATCTGTAGGCGTGTTTCTTCTGCCCCGATTTTGAGAATCTATGCCCAGCCAATACCATATGGAAAGCGTATTTTCTGCACATGGCTTTGGTTCCCGGTCCGGACATAAAGCATAGCGCGGCTTGTTCCAACAGCATGGCGCTGCGGAGGTCGCTGTCCTCTGACGTCATACGAATCAGCTGTTTGGCAGCCTCGCCGTGAAGCCCTGAACCGCTCAAACACAGCACTGACAGTAAAGTGGCTCGGACAGCGTATTGCACCATTCTAAAAAAATAAAAAACCTCTAGATTCTATTTAGCTGAACATGCTTCCATAAAACTTCAGGTATCATTCAGGATAACTCACCTACAAGTATTCAAATACGTGACAATACTCTCTTCCATATATCCGTGCGTCTTGCGACTGGCCTCTCCAGCCATGAAAGCGCTTAGCGCAGCCATCTCAAGCGCCCCCGCGTAACAAAGCCAGGCGCTATCCGCGTAGAACTCTCTCTTGGCGGTGTGGTACGCATCAAACGCGCGCTGCCACTGACCACACATGAACCACAGGTCGCCTAGCCGGCGTAGTTGAAGTTCTGGGCAGTCGGGAGAATAGCTGAAATCAAAAGATAAGATTAGTAACTGAAAAAAACTTCTGATTAAGTTCATGCAGAAATGAACTATAAACATACATGACAGTATTGTTAACGGTAGTGTTTCCGCCTTTTCCTGTGTTGAACCATCTTTTAGTTGCGGAGATCAAGGATCTGCTTACACCTTTTTTTGTGGCGACCTTAGAACAGAAAAAAACAGTTTTTAAATGGCAATTCCTTAAAAAAATAAAGAGTGAAGTACCTATAAAAAGTGTAAGGTCCTCCCACAAACTGATAGGGGTTGCTCAGTTTTAATTTCTGAAAGATTTTCTTTGATAAAGTTGTTCAGTTATGTTGCCTGAGCAACCCCTATCAGTTTTTGGGAAGCTGTCCCACTCGTATATTTAACTTACCCCTTCTGAAAGCTGTGCTATTTGCTTCTCTAGGTGAGGCAGGAGTGCTTTAGAGGCATAATCTTGAAGGAACTTCTTGACAGAATCTATATCATTACTGTTCAAAGCTGCACCGTGTATCTCAGTTGAGAAATCCAACATCTTCCCTGATACACTTACACTTTCAGAGCTACCAGAGAAAGAATGCGTCTGGAAGTAGAAAATATAGGTAACTATCATTCCAGTGCAAACTCAAATAAATAAATAAAGAAGGTTACAGTAGAGGCGTTAGTATGCTATTCTGTGGTAGAGGTAATATTTCTAAGCAAATCTTTGAACTATATCACTATTGCCACGAGGAACCTGGACGTCTCCCGACACAGGCAGGGAGACCCCAGCAACCTGAAACTATGTGAAATGTGAAAGTTAACTAAAGACTTTCGTATTTTGTATTGTATTTTTGCAACGTTAAACAGCCTCTTCATTATTAGGTCTTGAATATACCTTTACCCAAAAAGGGTTTCAAAAACCGGAACTTTTAACCATATTATGTATATGCAACTGAAAATCAATATTGTTTACTCAGACTCACCTGCAAGCTATTGGCATTATCATAGACATCATTTTCATTTGTTGTAAGTGGATGTAGGCCCTCGAGGGTAGACACTATAACTGTGGTCTCGTCTAAAAGTCAGTTAAATTCAATAAAAATCATAAAAGTTGTATTTATTTTTATGAGGTTTAGAATAAAGAGTAAGGTCAGGACTTGGGATAAAAACCATTATTAGAAATCATTTTACCTTTAGGAGCATTGGCAGGTGGGAAAGTATTCTGTGGTTCAAGAGGAGTGGTTGTAATCGAAGAAGACATGGTATCTATCTGAAAAAAAAAAACACTCATCTATGACAACATAGGCCTAGCCTTGTGGCGGGTATCACTGGACCATTTTAAATAAACAATTTTGTATCATGGATTGATAATAAAAAAATGTAGGTGTTAAGAACAGGTATATCTACATTATTATCAGATGATCTTTTGATGAATTGTGTCCAGTAATCTGTGGGCAAGCAGGGATCTACAGTACTCTTGGAGTTAATTGATAGCATGAAACAGTTTGCTGCACCAAATGCTTGCTTCAGTGCTTCAAATGATGCATCTGCCCTGTAATTATAAGATCAAAATTTAATTCACTTCGCTGATAAAAGTGAAATGTTTCAAAATTATGTAAATAAATAATTGCAAAATACATACTTTTCCTTAGATACGGAAGAAACATCATGTAATAGAAGATAGGACTTCAAAATCTCATTATTAAACCATTTGGGTAGTTTAGGTGGAGTGACATTCTGCAGCTGTGCATATTGCTGGTTCAAAGTGTTAAAGGTGTCGACAATATTTTCATCATGAGTGGTGGTCACTATGATGCAGGATAGAAAGTGCTTTGTGTACTCATGGTCGGAAGGAAACTGAACCTCTAAGTAGGTTTCCCTCCATGCATCAAACCATGGTGTAGATTGGGGTATTTCAAACTTTCGACCTTCTGTAAAAGAATTTAACATGATTTTTTATACTATATGGGTGTAAAGGACAGCATACTAGAAACAGATAGGGGTTGCTGAGTAAACCAAACTGAACAACTCTCACCAGGAAATTCTTTCAGAAAACCTACCTCCCCCTCATCCCCCATTTTTTTAATTATTTTACGGTAGGTATTCAAAAGTCCTACCAGCTCAACTCCTATCAGTTGTCCCTTACAGCCTGTATTGTGCTTTTGGTGATTCAGGTTTTAAAGCAGTGACTGTAGGTATTCTTACCCAACTCTAAACAAACAGTCTTCTCGTTATAGTTGTGTAAGACGGCATTGTTCAGCTGCTTTCTTGCTTCAGTGGGTTGTAAAGGCTTCCAGTTCACATCCCGAATTACCAATTTCCAATTTTTTATGACACACACACTACCGCCTGGCTCTCTGAACTGGCCTGATAAAGTAAAAAATCATAAAAATACAGGACAAAGTCTTCTTCATATAAATAGGAAGGAAAGCAAAACAGAAGTGATAAACATATTAGTATTCCAGACTACAATAAAGTTTACATTACTGAACTTAATCAATATGTTACCTTCCCAGTCCAAAGAAGCGAAGGGCTGCAATAGTTCCGTGAATGATAAATTGTTCTTGCAGACAACATTTTCAACTTTGGGGCTGCACAGGACTGCTACGATGGGCGAGAACGACGATTGGATGAACTCTTGTGCGGTCTTGGAAGACCTAGCCATAGTTTTTATTGATTACACACACTCAGAATTCAACAGCAGTTCATAAGAAGATTTTATCAAATTTTAACAAAATATAATTTTTCTATTCATTTACGTTTTTTAACTTCTTTCTATGCGAGTAATAGAGTAAACATAAAAGCAAACAAAAAAAAGCGTAGTTTTCTTGTTCATTGCGTGAAATGACCTAAACCGTTTTGATTTGGTTGATTCAAGAAACGCAATGTATAACTACATAATATTTTTTTCGTACACTTATAATTACGCGAATCAGCAAGAATAAAGTGACAGCTACCTGACAGTGACAATTTGCTTTTTTTTCTGTTGTGGCAAAGAAAATAAGTTTGATGCGGTCGCATCTCATCTCCGTCCGTGATAGATTCGATCATATGAATAAAAAAAAGATTTCGAGCTTCGGAGGGCACGTTAAGCTTCAGTCGCTGTCTTTCATAGTGGTCGTTTCACACATCATGTATGAAGCATTAGGTGTAATGTAAGTGGTTTATAAACAATGGACTAGTTCTAGTGGGTTCATCGGGTCGTACGTCGTCGGTTCGAAAACCAACTCTGTCATAATTTCAATGAAAATCAATTCATGCGATTTATATCATTTAATATTTAATGAAAATTCATTTTACAAAATTCAGGTATACCTAACGAACCAATTAAAATAAAGATTTATTATGAAAAAGAATTCATAAATGCGTTACTTACATAAAATATTTAACTTAGAAATAAAAATAATTTTAAAATAATTTTCATTGATTTAAGTATACGAAATGTATAAAATAAAAATAAAGGCCTAAAATTAATTCGCAAAACACTTGCTTATGATCTAATACTGATTTTATATTGCGTATTTACCTCCTATCGTTTTCTGTAAATAGCACAATGAAAAGATCGTGTATTTTTATAGATATGCATATGTTTTGGGCTAAAAATATTGTTCTTTCTACAGTACAATAGAAGGTAACTTACAATATGGTGGCTATTTGCCTCTGATGAATAATATATTGCTTGAAAGTGTTTTAAAATATAACAGCTTTGCAGTGCAGTGTTCCATCAATGAACAGGGTTAGCAAATAAACTTGCGTCCATAAAATCTGGAAGAACTTTGTTGAGAATATTTATTTGTGACTTGTTACGGGTAACTTGGACCAAGTTTTGCGTTACCCTCTCCCATTACTGGTACACTTAGCTTAGAAAGCAGAAACTAGTATTACCTATTTATTTACAAAGAATTAACCAAATATTTATCTCAACAAAAATTTACTATTTAGGAAATTATTTCTTTACATGCAAAATGTATAAAAATTAATATTTTTTTATAGTAAGGTTTCTCTTATTCTAGGCATTATGGTTTCTGATAAATAAATACGCTATCTTAAGATACACACAGTGTTGACTCATATTTATAGTGTTATGTTGTGACTCAAAAAACTGAGATAATTTTTGTTCAGATAAATATCACTTCATTATGGTAAACGGTCATTCACATTATTACACAGTCGGTGCTTCGAGAGCGAATATTGATCACACAGCTGCCCCTGTCCTAGGCACACATAGGACTAATTAAACTATTCGAACTCTGAATAATCATTTGTTCCGCACTCGAAATATACTAAACTGTACATTAGCCGCTCACTCGCATTTATCTAAGTTTAAAATTACTCGAGATATGTGGTACTTTTAACCCGGTCACGTGGAAGCCGGAGGTACTGTCGTTGAAAGTACGACTTATCTGCACTACGCTCGTCCCGACCCGCCGCCGCGCCGCCACGCCGTCACGCCGCCGCGCCGCCGCGCCCCGCACTCCCGTACTAGCACAACCACAACAAAACGATCCAGCAAGCTTTTTCTTTCAAAATAATATCATCAAAATAATACTCAAACAGATGACGGACGAGTCGAAAGCGGAGCGCTCTAGTCGTATATTTTACAAGGCTAGGTACATAGTTTACAGCTAGGGCTATTCGAAGTTGGAGTTGAACATGTTGATGTTGAGGTCCTCGAAGGTGGCGCCGCCGCTCTGGTCGAGGATCTGCAGCATGTCGGACAGCTCGTGCGGCGCGTGGCCCGCCTCGCCCCCCGCGCCCGCCACCGCCACGCCGCCCACGCCAGTCACGCCGCCCACGCCCGCCACGCCCGGCACCCCCGCGCCGCCCTGCCACGACCACATGCCTGCTGGAGAAAAAAACATACATTATTATTACATAGACTCAATCAAAACGTGAAAACAAACAACATTCTCTATGAAACATTTCTGTATCTCCCATGACAACAACCAGCGTAGAATCCAATGATGATGCTCGGAAAACGGTTCCGAGTTCCAACAGCAACTGGTTCTGGTTATTGCCGACAACTGTCTGTGTAATCTCCTGTTCCTGTGACTCACCGTGCGCGGGGTGTGCGGGGTGTGCGGGGTGCGGGTGGTGGTAGTGCGCGGCGGGGGGCAGGTAGGCGGGCGCGGGCGGGGAGCGCGCGGGGCTGCCGTCCGCCGCCGCGCCGCCCGCGCCCCCGTCGCCGCTGTACGCGTACGTCTCGTTGCTGCCGCCGCCCTGCACACATAATGCAACATAACAGATAGGACACGTTAACAAAAAAGGTGCGTATTCTATGATACATAATAAAATAAGACTCATCCCTACTCCTTTTCTCGGTGTCTCTGAGCTAGTATACTAACCGGGCGCAGCGTGGTCCAGGTGGTCTGCGGTGGGGTGTTGTTGGGCGCGCGGTGCGGGGAGTACTCGGGCGCGTGCGCGTAGTGCGGGTAGGCAGCGGGCGCGCTAGCCGCGTGCGTCACGCCGCCGCCGCCGCCCTCGCCCGGCGACCGCGCGTGGCCGCCGCCTACGGTGCAAATCGCTAGATAACGTTAGTTACATGATCGAAAGCCTAGGGGCGCTTACAGACGAACGGCAAGGTGCGCTAAGCTACTACGCGTAAAACTAGGAAGATGGCAGATTGCCGATGGAATCCCGACGCTGTGACCCAGCGGCATATCCGCATGGTAAGGTAAATACCGGTCGCGCCGTGTCACGTCACGCTCACGCGGCTGCTATCATCCAAGTGTAACGCGCGGCGTCAGCGCCATCTCGCGTTGCACTTCACCGTTCGTCGGAAAGCAAGCACCCCAAGAAAACAACACAACGTGGCCCGGAAATATATTATTCAATTGTTTATATGGAATTAAATGGGCGAATGAAATATAGTTTGTCTTAAGTAGAAAAATATATCTAAACTGTTTGATTTGAGTGCGCGAATACCTGGTGGCGCGTGGTGCTGTTGGGCGTGGTGTATGTTGGTCGCGGGCTGGTGCTGATACACGTCGCGGTGCCGCAGGTGGTAGTCGTAGTTCTCCTCCGGCGGCGGCTCCGTGCCTTGGCTTCCGAGTGACCGGCTATACGGAAACCAATTATACATTAGCCGCTGAGCTATACAGGGTGTAAAAAAAGTACTACGTTCCTTCAAACTACGTAATGTATTAGTAATTATTACACAAAATAAAAATATTTTTATTTATTTTATTTACCTATGTATTGTGTTGTACCTATATATCACTAATACATTACGTGGTTTAAAGGAACGCAGCACTTTTTACACCCGTTTGTATTGCATTCCTTTAGATTTAAAAAGATTTCAATACTGATGTAAATTTCAATTTTCCAAAAAGAGAAAAGAACATTTTCTTATATCAAAGATATACCGGGTATAAGTGATAGCGTACCGTAAACTGATAGGGGTTGCTCAGTCAACGAAACTGAACAATATTCACCAAAAGCACATTTTTTTTGCCCTTTCATACAAAATGACCACCTTGAAAGAATTTTCTGGTGAAAGTTGTTCAGTTTCGTTGACTGAGCCTCAGTTTGCGATACACTATCCTTTACACACAATAAGATAATATTTTTGAAAAAGAAAACAAGCGTACGTGTTTAGCATTCTTTGTACAAAGTACGTGAATCTACTCGAATGCAATATAACACAATAATACAATGAACAAGATTCAATAAACTAACTTGTGCCACTTGTATAATAGTACCAGCGTACTTGTGCTTGTTAAAACCCTGTTTGCATTTTAAAGGGGACGATAATCTACAAAATGTTCTTAAGGGGATCCCCGGTGGCGCCAATTTTCTTTGTAATAGACTCGCTTGTGACTTTCTAAACGTGTTCGTAAGAATTTATTTGGAAATAAATTATTTGACTTTGACTTTGCCAGCGCCCTCATCAGTTAAAAAAATCAATACTCACTGAAAACGCAATAAACCGAAAATCCGGTAAACCAGATTAAAGAATAGGTACTGAAGTTTGTTTTAAGCACTATAAATTCATGATTCAGTGTTTACAGCAGTTACAGATACAAAAAGTGCTAAAAGTGGCCGTTTTTCGCAAATTTTCCTTCTGTTACTACCAAGAACTCTGAATTGCAACTTTATGATGTTCTAAATTGTCTTCTTTGCTTTTATTTCAATATGGTTTACCGGATTTTCGATTAATTGCTTTTTCAGTAGGTAATGATTTTTTGACTGATGAGGGCGCCACCTGGCTCAGGGTAGCCCCTTAAATACTCACTTGGCCAGTGTATTTGTGCAGACGATATATTCTACGTCATCGTTGTACGGGTTGAGGAAGGCGAATGCGGATGTTCTCAGCCACACCCACTCTCTGCTTTTCGTGCGAAACCGGTACATCAGCGAGATTATTTGCCCTTTCAGTTTTAACACTGAAACAATAAAGAACATATTTAAAGTTCAAAAAATGGTTTATTTACACTCATGTTAAAATTTCCTTATATTATTATTACAATCAGAAACAGTAGGGTAGGCAAAATTTTTACTTTTCGATACAGCCATGACTTAGGATCCATACTTTCATATTAGTATAGCTAAGCTATTATGGCTAAGCTGTGAAAGCGAGGGATCCCGGATTGACGACCACAACCGCTCTGTCAAGAGCGTACCGGCGTAGATGAAGCTGTGATCTAGGCTGTGACTTACAGGTTTTCGTTTTTCGTATTTTTCTTTGGTAAATCTCGTTATGCTCGAAACCATTAACCACTATTTTATTTTTCAGAGAACATACTGTTGACCGTCAATTTTCGGTGGCGTTTACCACCTTTACCTTGGTCGAAGTTGTCGCGCATGTGCTGCTGGTCCTCCGGGTGGTAGAACTCGTAGCAGAGCTTGCCGAGCAGGTCCTGCGGCGCGTGGCCGACTACCTGCGCGGCGCGCTGGTCCGCGAACGTGAACCGCCCGTCGGCCGCGTGACGCGACACGAACTCCACGCCGCCGCCCATCACGCTGTTCTCCGACGCGTTCGGTGTCGACGTCACCTGGCGAACAGTTGCGGATGCGGATTGAGGGCATCTGCTACGTCAACGTCGCACTAGCGGACGCGCCGACGTAGAAGTCGCTAAAATAACTACTTAGGAAATAACCTATAGATTCAACTACTGCATCATAACGCAATGATTGGGTTGGAAAATGCAGTACAAGATGTTACATTTACATAAGAACTGCATTTCAGAGCATTCTGTAATGCTGAAGTGAAGGTTGTAAGCCCACCGTTAAGGAAAAAATAAACCCAGGATATTATTAATTATGTAGCTACAATTTACTGTTTTTTTTTTAAACTCATTTGATGTACAATGTGTGGTTCTAACCTGCAACCGTCCGATGGCGACGAGGCAGCAGTGCGAGGCGTGCAGCTCGTCCTCCACGGGCCGATCCATCTGCATGCCTGGAAACAGATCTGATGTCCCCAAATAGATATAATTGAACTATCACAGGCATCAACAATAGTACAATGTCTTACTTAGTGCCCTTACTGCTAAACCGACGCGAGAACAGTGCAAGAATATGTAATTAGTCGATCAAAATTGCTGATTTTGACATAAACAGAGTTAATATTTAAAAAATACCTCCATGGTTTAGTAAAGACATGGGGAGAATGCGGCGTTAACGATATATTTTTTTTAAGTCAATTTTTTTTCCCGTTGGCTTTGCCAAAATCGGCCGTTTTTATCGTTATTTATTCGATTATACAGGCTGATTATTTACTAGTAACCGGTACCTAGTAAAAATCACCATAAGATTTTGAAAGTTCAAGCCAAGTAAAGCAATGAAGACATAACAACACATCATAGTATAGCCTTGTACCCTCGATACGATACCTGTGGGCGGCCAGTTCTTGATGTACCCGGTGCAGTGGACCACCGCGTAGTTGTGTCCGTCGTGCGAGGGACCTAGGGAGTTGCGCGCGCGCAGGCGGCCGAGGTGTGCGCCCTCAGCGGACCCGCCCACGCGCATGCGGCAGATGAACCCGCGACGGGAACCCATCACTTGCCGCATTGAGGCTGGGGGGAAAGTATTGAAGTTAGGTCGAGTCTAAAGTCCGTTGAAATGTGGTATTCGTAATCCGAATAAACAAATATGTATTGTTTAGTGCCCCACCATCTCTATTCCTACAATCTCTTATTCTGATGGGACAGCCTGACACGGCCAGAGACAAAACAGGCGCAGGACCGACTATTTATTATGCCCATCCGGCAGCATGGATTATCTTACTTTTCGGACAATCAATGTCCTAAGCATACTAGAAATAACAACACAAAGTCGTTGTCCCCTGCCAGGAATTGAACCCGATATTCTCCGGGTCGTGAGCCCATGGCTCAGACCACTAGACCACGGAGGCAGTTATCGTATATGTACACATAAGGAGTGGTAGCCTCTGCGAGTGGCCATCCCCATCCGGCTTGCGACGACCCTCACACTGGAGTTTTTTGTTGAATAACTGTGTTCTGGCGGTGTGTGGGAATGCCAGATGGCTAAGTCTTTAGGGGTTAACTCGCTCGCTCGTCGACTCTTTTCGATCATTGCTGCATGAATAGAGGGCTAAATTTTTTTTTGCGGTCATAGCGTCAAACCTTAAAACTAGCGTTTGCAATATTCTGAAAACTGAATATGCGTAGTGTAACTCACATTGATGTCCTTCTTTCTTCACTGTGCCTGTCTTTAGATCAAGGATCCGGCCCGTATTCTGCGGCTCCTGAGTGCTCAATTGTTCCCGGACCTTCTCCACGTCGTCAGGATGAACCTGATCGTATAGGCACGACGAATACCATTCCCCCTATAGACAAAACGATGAAATGCATCAAAATATGTAACAGCTGCTTTTTACTAAAAAAAATTGACATGAAAAGGTCAGTTACAGATAAAATAAGTATTTTATTTTCTTGGATGAAATGTAAGTATAACTAAAGACCATTTTATATAATAAGTAGAGAATTTTGAAACGAGAATAAGTTTTTTAATAACGTTCATTAAATGCTCGGTATTAAACATATATTATAATAATGTATATGTAAGGTATTCTCACCTGTGAATAATTAAGTACTGGAGCTATACTATCGCTGACGTAAATGATGCGTCCAGTGTCGCAGCTGACGACGAAGAGGAAGCCATCGGCCGCCTCGAGGATCAGGTGCTTCAGTTCTTGGTCGGTCAGGAACGACGGCTTGTATGTACCGTCGGTGGAAGTGTTGCCTGTGCCTAGAAACACGCGATCTAGTAGTACGCATTGAAGTAAACGCGGTTGCGATAGATATTTGATAACAAGGAAAAATAGACAGATCGTGTGAGGTGTCTTATAAGTACGACTCAAAAGTATTTTTAGTTGATTTAGTTATGTTTCTTGCACTAACTTACAGTAAAATATAAAAATAAGTTACGTAAATCATGACAATATGACTTTGCACTTCAAGATGAATGAAAGTTACCAAAGTTGTAAAAATAACTAGCCAATGAACGTAACTGCGACAGCTTTCGAGTATTGTGATTTACAATATCTCAATGAACAAAAAGGTGAGAGACACCTATTGTTTATCTATTCCGTTACAGATCTTTTGTTTGTCAAAAGAACTTCAAAGTGCATTCACCTTTTCGATGCATTCAGGTTCGTAGCTGTAGATAATAGGAATACAATTGGTGGTCCTGCAGGAAGGTTTGCTTCGATGGCCTATTTCCGCAATGACTCAAGCTATGCTTTTTACTGGTGTTAGATAAGAAAGAACAAAAATACCTAACGCTGAAGTCTTCGAATCAGCGAGCGAGCGCTATTCTCAAAATCAGGCCAGAACTTACAAAACGTTCTGGTTAATGTGTTAGAAACAAAACCAAGCCGCGATGCAAACTATATTGATCAGTGGTCAGTGTTTCCATTTGAAAGAGGAATCCACTCTCCAGAATCTGGTAGATAGGCAGTCCATTTTGGAAAAGACCTACGCAAGTATCGAGCGGATCTCCCAACGATTCGTGCCGCGTTTGCCTGCCTAATAGCAGCTAGGATCTATCGTGAAGGTTCATTGCCATGATATTCCTTGCGATGCGACGTGCTTAGCTTACCTCTCAGAGCCTTCATATGCGCGACGGCCATGCGCAGTATGGTGAGCTTGTCCGGCTTGCGCGCCAGTGCTGAGCACGTGGGCACCATGTCCGACAGCTCGGTGATGTACGCCGTCATCTTGTTGCGGCGCCGGCGCTCGATCTCGCAGTGATTTTCCCGGCTGAAATAACGTACTCCATTACAAATACGATTATACTGTCACGTTAATCTAAATGTAAGGGTAAGTAGGTAAAAAAAAGATAGACTTTTTGTTTCGTGGTCTCATACTTGTCCAAATATATTTTTCTCGTGGATGTACGTAAGATACTCAATAGGAATTTGCCCAAGGTATAAACTTTATACCTATAAAGATAAAGGTATAAATCAGTTGATTATAAAAATGGGTGAATGGTTTATGAAATATTGCATTCGTTTTGTCAATGGATGGACCGCATCAATAGCGATAGCGATCACTATATCAATTTGCATTTCCGAAAGTAAGTACAGAAAAGCAAAAGAACACAATGAGTGAATAATCTTGTCATAAATTTAATCGAAGTAATATCATTATTGCTAATATTTTAAGCGCAAAAGCTGCGCGTGTCGCCTGATAAGACACGTTTTCAATCATCACACGGTAACTTAACAATAGGTTGTTATGGGAAAGACGCAGCCTTCACATCGAGCTTCGTAATAGACTGCCTATTAAATATCAATTATGTAAATTTCTATTGATTTCAAGGGTTTTTATAGATACTAAGTAAGTTTTGCTGAGAATTTTCGCTGCGCTATGCAAGATGTGACAGAAACTGAAGCACTGGTTGTAAATAATGTGTTTTAGATTACCTGGCAAACCTCTCCTTGTCCTGAATATTGTCCTCCTCCATCCTTGTGTATTTCCCGCCACTTGCGTCGTCTTCATCGGATCTAAATTACGTTAAAAACATATTAATAAACCTTAACTTAACCTGGTTTAACTATACATTACATATAATTAAGTGATGATTATAATAATGATCAAATACTGACTGAAGCATCAAGCTATCTCTTTATTGCTTATTATTTATTTTGTATGTTTATAAATGCTGAATGGCTGTATGTATAATGAATTTGTCTAAGTAGTGAAGATGAGAATGACACAAAATGGGTGAGTTAACTAACAAAAGTTTATTTAATTTTGACCATACATACGTATTTTTTGTGAATATAGTTAAAGTTTCCAGTTAGTAAAGGCTATTTTGATTCAGACTTGTTATTAAAAAAACAGCTGGCATATATTAAATTTTGCCATTGATTCCTAGTTGACTGTGGAAGAAGTGATTCTGTGAAATCATTTCAGATTCCTTCTTCTTTTTAACAAAAGGGTTAGGCCTAGCACGCAGGGCGATTTTTTTCGCGCGAATTGAATCCGCAAAAATCTGTGATGTATGGAGTTGTATGAAGGCGCACGCACTCGCGGAAAGAAATCGCACGAGATTCTACATACAAATTTCACCCCCCGCCCCAACCGCGATTTTTTTTTGCGCGAAAAAAATCGCCCTACGTGCCAAGCCTTATATGTAATTCATTGAAAAATGTGCAGTGTTAACCATTTAACGGACTAATATATACTGGTTATATCTACCTGGTTATACTGTACAGCCAGTATAAATTGGTCCGTTAAAGCGTAACTCGACCTGCTGCCCACTGTACATAAACCATACGGAATTTTGATAACTGAAGTTATAATTTCATGGACATAAACTAATAAAAAATTAATATAATACAACAGGAAAACTGACATAATATAATATTAAGTATGCTATTCTTATCTATAACATTGATGAGTATGCTTATATGAGGATAATGGAGGCTATCAGTGTCTATGTAGGTGGGTAGGTAATTTAATATATATTCAACAAAGTGCACCTTTGATAAAATAAGAGCATTTCAAAACAGTATTTTTTTGTTTTACATTGTGTTTTCTTTAATGGCAAAATGGCCAGTAACTGCTAATGTAATATGCTGTTACTGCAAGAAACCTACAACATTGTATAAAATATTGATGATGAACATCCTACAGATTTATTTATTGGGCCGAATAAAAACATGACATAAAAGAATGCTCTAAGTGACATACATGCAGTCTGACTCACCCGATACTGCCAGCACGGCGCTTTTGTAAATCCTTTGCTGGGTCAGCCCCTATAAACATAATTTTCCATTTTTATTGCATTTCATTATTTATATGAAAAATTATATTTGTCTAACAAAATATTAGCTTCTCCTCCATTTCCACTCTAGCAACCATTTTTAAAACACATCTAAATTGTAAACTATAATAATCATGGTAAAGGCTATGTGTTCAATAAATTTATTCAAAATAAAATTTAATGCACATAGTAGAAATTGAAAGTGTATGCAATTCTTCTAAATTGCTGACATTAACATTTTCTTTAACTTGGTCGGTATTTCACTGTTCACACCTCTAACCATACTGTTATGAGTTTTATGATAGATATTATGGAGTTAGAAATGTTAAACTTTTTATTTCTAGATACTTATGTAGTTTTATGTGTTAGGTTTCTTTTTTCATGTCAATAATTTAAATGCATTATCAAGGTCACCCACCTAATCAAGGCAAATATGATAATAATAGTTACAACCCTGACCTCTTAAAAATATTTCTTAAAGTTAAGTCACAACACAAAGCATGCAAAGTATCTTAAAGCACATTCACACAGGTGGAATATAAACTATTATTAAAAGCTCGGCTTGTAAGTGGTACCTACTCGGTCAGCATAGAACTTAGCTATTTTGTATTCAAGTCACTCTCTTGTTTGATCAAAGGTGCTGATTAACACTTTACTAAAACTTTTACAAATCTTTTCTAGCATTGTGAATGGGTCGGTTTTCTAGGAATAATGAACACAAAGCAGTGTTTTTTATTATAGGATATGGATTTCAGAATTCTTTGCGTCGCTAACAACGCGTCACGCGGAGCAACGTCGACTAAATAGGTCGATAAGTTTTCAGGCTTTCTGTAACATAACTTGCGAAAAGAACTGTAAGATAATAGCCCTGCTATTCATACATTTTTATAATATCAAATAGTGGAATATATAAGCAAAAAAAGGTATTTTGTGAAAGTAGAAATTATGTTCACCAACCGGGGATAGTGGGAGCCACGGCAGACATCGGTCAACAAACTCATTAGTCCACTTTATATTATCACTATCTAGTTGCAATTGTATTGAAGAATTAAACACGAAAATTATATTTATTGAACATAAAAGACACCACGTATGTTTATCGTAAACTCCTCAACACAACACAAACGCCATTTTTATTTGCATGTGGTGTTGCCATATTACCTAAACAAAAATCTACTAACTGATTGTGTTGCTACCATGAAATATACTATATCGTGTCGTGCTGTGTAAAGAAGGTTTTTTTCTGAAAAAGAAGCCATTGACGTTCTGCTTACCCCGCTCTGATCACTCCCCCAGTTAAATTTAATCCTTCTAATGTTAAAAATTTATTTCCTGTTTTTCAATGAGGAGCCAAACTAAAAGCTAAATACAGATGGCGCTCTGGGCGACTGTACCCTATTTCGTGTCAATGTCACATGTGTATTGCGATTTTATCAGTTTTTTTAACATAAACGATATTTTTTTCAATATAATCACTTTCTTTGTAATGCGCTGAACACATACAACTTGCATCACTTGCATTGAAGTTTTTAATACGTAATTTTTTTTCCCACTGTCTCTCACTGTTTTCTTTATTTGTAATCTTTGGAAAACAAATGAATTCCCCTATTTTTGCAATTAAATTCACTGCATTGTGGCATTTACTGAAAATATTCTAAAAATATTCAATTTGTTTACAAAAGTTGGTACAATTTGACAGTTCTCAAGGTACAGTCGCCCATGCGACACCTAGCGGGAGAAAAAGGCAGTTTTCCTCCTCATTGGTCCTATTTAGATTTTCCAAATTACGTCCAAAAAATCCTTTTAATTTGTAAAACGTTTCCCAAGTTTTGATGGTGGCAATGCGCAAACCGCGTCATGCCAATTAAAAAAAAAAAAAAAAAAAAAAAACGAAAATTTGGTAAAGCCAGATGAAGGTGGCTGCGAGCGAGGTTCGTTTGATTCGAAAAAGATAAAACCTTCACAGATTTTGACGACTGGCTATGTACAGATTTTCGTTGTTTTAAAAAATACATTGACAGACATGTTTGCTGTCAAGCAAATTAGCATCATACCAGAATTCAAAATTATGATATTTTTATAGGCAGAATACAAATTGCCAGAAAAATCAAAATTATGGACGGTGTAACAGAAGTATTGTCCGATACAGCAACCAACTGTAACCTGACAACATCGGACACTATGTCGGATTTCAACCAGGCCAAACTTGATTCACTGGAGAAAAAGGCTGTCCATTTGCGGTTTGTTGATTTCAGCCGTATTTGCACAACTTTTCACAAATTAATACACGAAACCATCCACGAATACTTTATCGTTCTTATTTATTCTTGCTCGCATGTTCATACTTTGCAATAACTTCGTATACAATCCTAAACCTGCCGTGACAATTATAATCGAAGTAAGTAGCGGTGTGGGCTAGGCAGCAGAGCAACCTGCATGTTAGTGCTAAGCTACACAGCAATAAGGCTGCCTTTTCCTACTAACATTAAGTCTTTGAGTAAATATTTTATGTATTCGAGTCTGTTAAAAATATAGGTAAACCAAAACCAACTTTTATAAAACTTCCATAAGTTTGGTACTATTTAGCAATAAGGTAAGATCGCCGTATTCCGTTAAAAAAATAGTTTGTTGGTTTGGTACGAGCAATAAGGCCGCCGTTTTCCGTTATTTTTTTTAGTTTGGTACGAGCAATAAGATCGCCGTATTCCGTTAAAAAAAATAGTTTGGTGCGAGCAATAAGGCCGCCGTTTTCCGTTTATTTTTTCCTTCAGTTTTCCGTTAAATATTTTCTTAAACCATTTTCCTTGCCTTTGATTGACAGATTAATTCTTGAGAAGGACTTTAAAGCGGCTGACATAAAATGGAGCTTGTTCATAGCAGCGGCGTTCAGTTTCCGGTACGAGAGCTGTTTGCGGCCCTTCCCACCCACTTTCATGAAAGGCGGCATCAAGGATATGGATGAATTAGTTAGTTTTTAATTTTCATCGAAAACATAACTATCTTTATTGTAATCGCGACTGAATCAACTGTGTTTTGAGATGTAGTAAGATATAAGATTTCTTCATGAAAGAATAATAAACTTTTCTTTGCTTCTGCAGGCACAGTTCCAAGCCACGTCCGGTTATGATCGCTGTAGACTGAAAGATACGTACTTTATACCATGTCGTAATGGCCTATGCCTTGATGCCTATGAGATTTAAGCTGTCAAATAACATGTTACTTAGGTAATGTAAGA
>JARACY010004342.1:0-27441 GCA_029255725.1 Scrobipalpa atriplicella | reverse complement strand
AGGAGTAAAAGGAAAAAAAGACCCGAAAAAAAGGGAAAAAAGCTGGAAAAGTGGGGAAAATAGTAGGCCCACGTATGGTAAATAGCATTGAGTGGGTGGAGGACAGCCACCCTAATTTGTAACGTCACTATTGATTGTATTTTTTCTCTTGTTTGAGTCCCTTTTGGATGGGGATACGAGATGTAAATAGCGAAAAAGTACGGAATCTGTCTGTTTTGAAAAGATTTTGATGTAAATTCATTTCATATTTGCAAGGTATTCATCGATGTTATCCAAGCTAAACTTATGTGCATAATCTAAAGTTTATAGCATAATCTTCTTGGAATAGAATCAAACGACAACTGTTTGTCAAATATCTTTGATAAGTGAGTACCTATGTCTCAACTTAAGGGGCTCAAGTATACAGGGTGTAAAAAAAAGTACTGCGTTCCAAAAGCACAACAATTTTAGCTCGAAAAAATTGGAGAAGGCAATATTTTATTTCGACCTAAAATTTTTGTTCTTTGCGGAAGATGTTTGTTATTATCAGTAGAACATGAGTGGTTTAAAGGAACGCAGTACATTTTTTTACAGCCTATATTGTATTTCTTGGAACCGTCAAATCCGTAGTACTTTCCCTCATATAGTATTTAAAATACAACTGCTCGTACCTACTCACAGGAGTTTCATTTCACAGTTTATTTTTTTATAGGTAGTTCAATACAAATGTTGGCCAAGATCATTACGAAAGCAGTAAACAAACGAAATGGCCGTCTCAGGGGTTGTTGGTAAAAAAAAAAAAGTAATTAGCTTTCATTATCATTCGTATCAGGAGACCGCGTTAAAAACTAGCCCGGCTAATTACCGCAGAAAACACCGTTACTTTTGTAACAGTAGGGTGACTTAAGTCGTGCCCTTAACGAACCGATAGCAGTGTGTCTGGAGAGCCACAGATTGATGTCGCAGTTCGTTTGGTCCTGGTCGACACTTAAAATTAGTTTTTATCTAAATAATCGACACGATGAAAATGATTAATATTTTTTTGTGTAAACGATCGACAAGCTGGGAAAAGGCTAATAGAATTTGTTAAATATACAAAAACTAGTATGAAATTGTGAACTCTACTATTGTAGAGTATGTGAAATATACTAGTAATTATAAGACTTTTTTATACAGTAATTAGATACCAGTCTTTTGACTGGCGCCTGGAGGCTCAAAATAGGGATGAATGGAAGGAGAAGAGGGAGGCCTTTGCCCAGCAGTGGGATGATATAGGCTAAGTAAGATAAGAAGAAGATAAGAATTAGACCTACAGTAAAAACACACATTACTGTTACCAAAGTAACAATCTGTCCCTACTAGACTATTACGTACCATTACGAAGAATTAAGTTTTTTGATTAGCCCTAATTAAGGCGATACGACTCGCCACCAAAACATAGAATTTATTCACCACCTAATTGTCTTATAGGTGTGACAGCCATTATTTAAATTTGGATCTGTTGTTGGCTGGTTTCTTTTGAAAATGGAATGTGGACAATGATGATGTTATATTGGCTGCTTCGTATTTCGATATTATTTTACCAAGACATAAAAATTGGTAGACCACAAAATAATTACAAGGTACTTTTGCATGATTCAAAAACTATACGAGCAATTTTGACTTCCATTATTTTTTCACGAACTTCAAAAGGTTTCATTAATATCATACAGACGGCGTACTCAACCGGTCTTCAGGGACAAGATAAAATATGGACAAAATTATAATAAATTAAAATACAGTTTTTAACAATGATATCATTATTTGCGAAGTAATTGGTTTTAAATCGAAAAGAATGAAATTACTAGAAATCAATGTGAGAGACATTTTGTACATATTTTGGTCGGCAATAATATAAAGAACACCGATTTAAAGAATATCCTATTGTTAGGAAAAGAAGCCACTTTACATGCAACATAGGTAAGGTAGTTTAATTTTTACTGCGGGAAAATCCTCCGACAGGAAAAACTAACTAAGCCGCAATAAAAAATGTCACGTAAAAACGGCTCGGAAAGCTTGTAAAAATACATTCACTTATTGTTGGCAATTATAGGTCAACACTTAAACAATTTCTTAGGCAAATGATCCTTATAAAATTTACCTATCGCGTTGTTATCGAAGGCATATACCAACGATAAAAATATAAGTGGTATGGCCAATTATTTCACCATTAGAACTAGTTCGGAAGAAATGGCCAATTTGTATTATTAAAAAATTTATGTGGGTATGGCAAACGATATTAGGGCGGAACAAAATGTAGATTCCATGGAAGTGGTAAATAAGGCTCTAGAAATACGCAATAATGTTTTTAAGCAACCCCTATTTTATTCACTACTTAATAATCCAAACAAACTTAAAGTCAAGGTTTTGGTTAAGGCAGAGTATAAAAAGATTTACAAAATGGTCAATTCACTTTTTTTTTCTCTTTTTTTATTCAATATAAGAAACAGTACATTTTTTATGATAAAAAATGAGACGTCCCTCAGAAAATCCCAACAGGTTTATGCGAGGTACGAATGAGTTGCTTTACAATATACTTAGAGCTTATTTATCTGTTACTTAACAACATAATAATGCCAGGTACTAGGCTAATAATGCCAGGGTCTTAGGCTCGTATTTATAAAGCGATTTCAAGATTGAGAGCAATAATAAGTATAGATTTGAGATAACGTTTTATACTGAAATGACATTTCTGATACGAACTCAAACTCGCTGTCACTCTTGAGAGCTGATTATAAATACGGGCCTTATATTAAACGACTAGATATGTACCGTAGAGATATAGTATGTGAACATTGCTATAGATAAAGTGGCCATCCCAATATCAATCCCCTAAGGAAATCATAAGTTTTTTTCATTTTTGGCCGAGAAATGAAGCAGCTAAGTAATATAGCTTTTTAAGTATTTTTTACGTAACAGTATCTTAGCTTCGGATAGTATTTTCTCTAAGTAAGTATTTTTTTTGCCATTCTCTACAAACTATGACCAAACAACAGAAGTCCTTAAACTTCTTCTCCACCTTGAAGACTGTTATGTTTATAACAGTATAGCACCCTAATGGACATAAGTAATAAAGGCTGTTATCATTAGCAGTAATTGCCGGGCGCCGGGGTAAGCAAATTAAACTCTTTTCTAGGGTGAAGGGGGGGACGAACTACCTTCGATAGTTATAAGTTGGATAGAAGAGTAATGGGTTGTAGACGTTTTTAAAACTGAATTTTGTTCTATGTGTATTGAAATTAGCTGTAAGTTATTTTGTATGCACATCTGTTTCATAAGCGGATTGTCAGCGAACGCTATCATAGAATGTAAGTTCTATAAAATACGATTCGTTTAGGGACGACCTTAACTAATTCTTGACTAAAAATGATTGCCGTCCCTTTCTGTTCTCTTATGATACAAAATGGCAAGAATAGACTTTTATAAGTCGTGATATTTGCAACTACGAATTGCTACAAATGTGTTTTTATTAAACTATGTAGGAGTGTTTTACTCACGAATAGTTTAATTGAATTCTTGAAATTAAGTAGTTTATTTCTCTGTCGTTGTAACATAAAATGATTGAAATTATTTTATCAATCATGTAAAACTTATCATACCTATCTCCATTTTTATTCAGTTTGTTAGTAGTAATCGTAGAAAAGAGAATAAAGTAAACATTAAATTACAAAAGTATCTAATTGCCGCTTACAGTCCACAATAGCATTACATTACTTACATGAAACCTATATTTTCTGTCACTCATACAAAACTTAGCCCAACCTCATACCAAGGCCTTAATAACACCAGGCTCTTAAATTTTCCATTCAGACCTGTATTTACAAGAAAATAAGTCTGTACTACATGTGATACATTATACTGAGTCATTAAAACCAAATAGAAAAGAAACGCATGGCGCTATTATTAAAGCGGCTATTCGCAATTAAAATAATGGCTGTCACACCTATAAGACAATTAGGTGGTGAATAAATTCTATGTTTTGGTGGCGAGTCGTATCGCCTTAATTAGGGCTAATCAAAAAACTTAATTCTTCGTAATGGTACGTAATAGTCTAGTAGGGACAGATTGTTACTTTGGTAACAGTAATGTGTGTTTTTACTGTAGGTCTAATTCTTATCTTCTTCTTATCTTACTTAGCCTATATCATCCCACTGCTGGGCAAAGGCCTCCCTCTTCTCCTTCCATTCATCCCTATTTTGAGCCTCCAGGCGCCAGTCAAAAGACTGGTATCTAATTACTGTATAAAAAAGTCTTATAATTACTAGTATATTTCACATACTCTACAATAGTAGAGTTCACAATTTCATACTAGTTTTTGTATATTTAACAAATTCTATTAGCCTTTTCCCAGCTTGTCGATCGTTTACACAAAAAAATATTAATCATTTTCATCGTGTCGATTATTTAGATAAAAACTAATTTTAAGTGTCGACCAGGACCAAACGAACTGCGACATCAATCTGTGGCTCTCCAGACACACTGCTATCGGTTCGTTAAGGGCACGACTTAAGTCACCCTACTGTTACAAAAGTAACGGTGTTTTCTGCGGTAATAGCCGGGCTAGTTTTTAACGCGGTCTCCTGATACGAATGATAATGAAAGCTAATTACTTTTTTTTTTTTACCAACAACCCCTGAGACGGCCATTTCGTTTGTTTACTGCTTTCGTAATGATCTTGGCCAACATTTGTATTGAACTACCTATAAAAAAATAAACTGTGAAATGAAACTCCTGTGAGTAGGTACGAGCAGTTGTATTTTAAATACTATATGAGGGAAAGTACTACGGATTTGACGGTTCCAAGAAATACAATATAGGCTGTAAAAAAATGTACTGCGTTCCTTTAAACCACTCATGTTCTACTGATAATAACAAACATCTTCCGCAAAGAACAAAAATTTTAGGTCGAAATAAAATATTGCCTTCTCCAATTTTTCGAGCTAAAATTGTTGTGCTTTTGGAACGCAGTACTTTTTTTTACACCCTGTATACTTGAGCCCCTTAAGTTGAGACATAGGTACTCACTTATCAAAGATATTTGACAAACAGTTGTCGTTTGATTCTATTCAAGAAGATTATGCTATAAACTTTAGATTATGCACATAAGTTTAGCTTGGATAACATCGATGAATACCTTGCAAATATGAAATGAATTTACATCAAAATCTTTTCAAAACAGACAGATTCCGTACTTTTTCGCTATTTACATCTCGTATCCCCATCCAAAAGGGACTCAAACAAGAGAAAAAATACAATCAATAGTGACGTTACAAATTAGGGTGGCTGTCCTCCACCCACTCAATGCTATTTACCATACGTGGGCCTACTATTTTCCCCACTTTTCCAGCTTTTTTCCCTTTTTTTCGGGTCTTTTTTTTCCTTTTACTCCGTTCCCATGCCCCGCCGGGCGACCCGCCCATGTTCTTTTTTTTAAATCAGTAAATTGCATATTTGAAAAACTACTGCATTCTGCTGTGGACCGGCGTTGCCTGCGCGACGCAAGTGTGTTGTCCGAAATGGGGATTATAATGCAAAATTTTGTGTACATTTAGATTAGTAATCCGTAAAATGATTTCATCAAAATTTTAATTAATTAATAAAAGAGCCAAACAATGCCTAAGGGAGACCGGAGCCAAGCTGTTTTTTTGAGTTCTGTCGTTGTAAGGATCTTCTGCCTTGTCTCGATAGCCTTTGACCTATTAGAATAGTGTCAAAAGATACAATACTAATATTACCCAATATTTGTGCTATTGTTGTTAAAAATAAAGAAATAAAATTTAATATAATATATTTAAATTAACACAAAAACTGTTTTACGATTTATAATTACTAATTCATAATCACTGTTAGCAATATTTGGTTTCCAAACATTAATAACATAATTCGTCTAATAAAAATGTATTGAAAAAAATAATTACTCAAAGCTTTGTTTAAATGTTAACACGAAAGAGTTCATTATTTATTATGTTCACTAATTGCATCTGCGAACGATTTCAAAAATCGTACAATAGAATTTTGAATTCTAAATTTGAAATTTGAATGAGCGATTGAGCGAACAATCGAGAAGAATGGAACGGAAAGATTGCCCACGCGCCTCGCTACGGGGGTCGATTGAACCCCAACACTTCACTCCTTATAACCCCTATGGTACAAAAATTCACTGAATACTTGGTTAGGAAGCAATCATAGGCTCATTATAATGACGTCATTGGTCTTGTTATTGCTCAATAATGCTTTTGCATTAGCTTTGGCGTACATCTGCCTGTTTTCTGTTTGGATTCAATTGGTCAAAAGGTCGTGGTTTTGTCCAACTGTTAGATTCAGCCATTTGGAATTAAATCAAAAAAGTATATCAGTGACTAAAATTTGTCTTACTAGACGTGATAAAAATACCACTTATTCTTGGGGTAGTGGAGAAATTGATCATAGAAATATGACTTAAGTTTACTAAAGTACAAGTACGTACGATACTATTTCAATCTATTTATTCAATCTATAATTGCTCTCAATATTTGTCAGACGATGTACGAAAACGCCTTTTCTTGGCGTTTTACGTTCTGCCTACCCAGTGAATAATAAAGACGTAACTATGACTATATGTACTAATAATGTAAGTATGAGTACATAACCTCCATACCTGATCATTTGTGCAATGAAAATTATGTTCTACTCCAGTTTTTTACGATTAACTGATAATTCTTTATAAAAATATCATCATAATAAATTTGACAAACACCACACTGACGAACCAAAATGTAGCATAGGTACATTGTTTCTAAACACACTCACTCCAGAGTACCTTAACAAAATTGTATTGAAGCACATCACTCGAAGCCGCCCCGCCTAGACCCCGCCAGATGTTAGAGGGCCCCGATTAATTTAACATTAAATTCAATAATAACCCCCCATTTGTAGCGTAATTTCCTACCAATTGCGTTTCATTTATCGCTCTGTAACTAGATTACTGTGATCAACGGTACCACCGGAAATGTTTGCATCTAGTTTTGCTACTAGCAAATCGAATGTTGGAATAAATCATGTATTTTTCAGTAATAAATTTATTCGGTTTAAAATTTAATCAGGTTGCGCTGAACATTGAAAGAATGATGTCCCGCATTGTGATATGTCATATTTGGAAATGGATTGGATAATAGATAGTTTATTTGGATATGAACATTTCAAAATTCAATATAAATAAGCTTGCTGAACTGGCAAAGACAAAGCAACATGCTTCTCTGACCAGTAAAGAATGGAATGTGAGGGTTTCAGTTAACTGTGTGGGAAGGTGAACAATCTACAGCAATACAAAATCTATTTTTTTTAAGAAGTTTAGTATTCAAAATACATAAACATTAGAACATTAACTTTTTTGAAAAATAGGGTACGGTAAAACGATCGTCTTCTTGAGAAACGATAACGTTATCTAGGCTGCATCTACTGATCTCGAACCCGATTCGATAATTTTCAAGGTTTTTTAAGTACACCTATGTCCCTGCATTCAACCTATAAAAGGAAATTTTCCTACTTATCCCGCAAACGCAATTTTCTAATACGCTTCGTAGAGCTTGCTACGAAGTCTACGACGTAGCTCTTCGCGCCAAATATGTCAAAGTATTTTTAGCTCTAGTGTCTTCTTGATTCTATTCTACATTTAGGTCAGAAGTAACAGAGACAGCAGATATGTTCTACCATTTTTGCTCTGCCAACCCGAAAAGGGATTTTCACGTGATTTCATTAAATAACGTCACTTAGTCGCTTATCAATGAATCTAAAGACAAAAATGACCCCATATAATACTGGGTGTAAGGGACAGCGTATCAAAACATTGCTCAGTCAACGAAACTGAACAACTTCAACCAGGAAATTCTTTCAAGGGATGTAAAAATAAAACTTTCCCATACAAAATGACCACCTCGTTCGGACAATTTATATGGAAAAGTTTTTTTTTTTCATATACTGAAAGAATTTACTGTGGTGGTTGACTGAACAACTCCTATCAGTTTTGGGTACGCTTACACCCGGTATACACAAAAACACACAAACAAACATAAGCAGAAAGTTAATCAAAAGCAGTTAGCTGCTAAACCGTTGGAAGGTGATTTACCGTTTATCGCGGCCAGTGAATACGGATACGTACGAATTCGAATATGTATCTGTTCAATTAATTTTTCTCGACCGTTTTGCTCGTGTTGTTGTACAGGTGGGGAGAAAAGCGTTTTCGTAATTTTTTGGTAAGCTTAGTTACTTGAATTCAAAAGCCCGGACGGTGTAGTGGACAGGGCCGCAGCCTTCTGTGCAGGTCATGGTTCGAATCCTGTTTTTCGGTTATCGAATTTCATATGTACATTTATTCGGCGCTTTTACGGTGAAGGATAACATCGTGAGGAAACCTGCACACACTTACGAAGAAATTTAAAGGTTGTGTGTAACCTAATCTAGGATTGGGTCTGGTTTCTGGGTTGCGGAGGTCAGATTGCAGTCGCTCTGTGTAAAAACCAGTACCCTCGTTCAATCCCCTGAATTAGGTAGACGACCCCGTGAAATACGGGAAAAAGGCTAGGAAGATGATGATGAGTTACTTGAATTCAACTAATAATTCGCACCACTTGGAAAAGCTTTCCGGTTTCAATGAACTTTTAAAATATTTTCCCGCGGTAAAAAGTTACCTTCGGTATTAACATAGAAGTAGTTTTAACATAGAAAAATACGTAAGTCATAAATGAAAATTCGTTATTAAGATAACAAACAAAATGTACAAAGTCTGTTTTTCCCTTTGTTTATATGTATAACTACATTTAACTAAGATTGTTTTTGAAGCTCTATTTGATTCACCTACTAATACTTTTAAGGTAAAGTATCTTTTATACAGATTTCTCAACTTTTTATAATTTAAGTTCAAAGTTAAAAACTAGAAAAGTTACTGTGAACATGACAGGATGTCGGTGGACGTTGTCCGACAAGCAGCTTCGACGCCGCGACACGCGCGCCGCTCTGCATAATACATCGCCCGCGCTCTACTGTACGTCCGACTTTAATTATATATCTGCTACAATTTCGCCTTTTTTCGAGTATTTTTCACATTTTCTCCCCCCCACGCACCCCTCCCATCGCCCGTTCAACGGCCGCAGAAAAAAATGCGCGTGTGTTGTGTTGTGTGTATCGACACCCTTACTTGTTGTTGTGACAATCGTTACAGTATCGAAGCGGGCAGCAGACTTCAGCCGCGCCTAGCCCTACCACCCGACAAAAGACAATCAACATTTCAATTTAATGAACGAAGAAAATGATTGTCGTATGAAAAAACGAGAAAAATTAACGCAATTAAGCTTGTAGACGGCGAGGGAGGGCCCGATAAGCCGCGCTCAACTTTTCCTGTTACAGGCTGTTATTTCACGATTTAAAATCGGTTCTCAACCCGTTAATGACGCGAGTACAAGTGCAGATCGGCTCCGTTCGGCCGCGGACCAATCTATTTAATAACCCCCGCCGGTGACACCCCGCCCGTCGGCCATCGCCAATTTTCACCCCCTCGCCGGGCCCCCTAGCACCCGCCCTGAAAAAAATCCGGAGCGTTTTAAAATTAATGAGTAAAAATGTACACACACATTCGCGCGGACAATGTGTGCGCGCGGTCCAATAATGACCACACATTACCGGCCCAAATAACAGCGCGGAGTCTCGGGGCGCCGTACGCGAGCTGCGCCGCGACTTGCCTCGCTCGCCGCGCTCACACGGAATCCGTGATGGCCTAGCCTTTTCCATTAGGACCAACTATCCGGGAAAAAAATTGAGTTCAAATTGAAAATTCGACGGTTCGGGCGTGCTAATTCCGAGAGCGGCGCCGCGACGCGGAGCGGACGCAGTTAGATAACATTTGTAGAGGGGGAGGGGGTGTCGCCCCTACGCAACGCCGTTTTTATTTTGGCCGGCCCTTGCCCCCTTACCCCCTTCGTTCGTCCAACTTCATCTGAATAATTACTGATTTTTTCGTGTACCGCTGATTATTCCGAATGTTACTTGTTGATGAATAATTTTTCTACTGTGTTCATTAGTCGGGCTGGGGTCGGCGGCAAGTTCCATTATTTTTTAAAAGCGAATGGTTAACCTTATTTTTTTTTACTAGATTACCAAAGTACTTAGGTACCTAACATTGAAGCGATATTGAGCATTATATCGCGATGTACCTATCGGAACATAATCAAAAGTTTCACCGTAGCAATGCAATATTTATTTTATTTTCTTTGAAATGACATCTCCAATTAACATTTTGAACCAATTTAATATGACTTTTTTTTTTTATGCGTATCTTCTATCAACTAAGTATTTGAATAACAGGTAAAAATTAAACTGAATTTTAAACTATCAAATATTTAAATCGCGGTAAGAAACCCGTAAATTGTCTTATAGTTATAAATAGTTAAACTTAGGCAAACTGAAACTGAAATTCCTAAACTTAAGCAACTCTAAACCAACCTTATCTACGAACTTTCCTCCACTACAAATATACGACAAGCTGAAATGAAAATTGGCGCGAAATCACATGAACTGACGACTCCAAATAAAGTTGCCAGTCTCCTCGATAATGAAAACTAAACAAAAACTTTAATTTTATTATGCTTATTCGACAAGTGACAAGTCGGTGCCGGCGATCGCTTGGCAAGGATTTCGGGGACCGCCCACCACCCCTTGGGGCCGCATTTTTTTCCCGCCACCACCGAAGGGGTTGATTTTTTAAACTGATGACGCGCTTTCATTCCGCGCTGTGCAACTTCGCCGCGCGGCTGTATGTGTGCCGCCCGCTGATAAATAAATAAAAAAAAAGAAAAATATGTGAACGCTTTGTCGATAGTGGCGCGTGTTCCTATTTCGCGGCCGTATCTGTTCCCGTTTTAACTTTGAAGTTTAAAAAAAAAATAACGCGCGTGTGATAGCCGTTTGTGGAATAGACGTTTGGACTGGTTGACTCTCGATCAAAAGTTGAGTGAAAGTTGTGCGAAGTTTGCCCAAGTTCGTTCTGGGTGGACGTGGTGGCGAACATTCCGCGAGGTTTTCGAATTCCAACACGATGGAAATGGACTGAATACGGGAGCGATTTCCGAATAAAACGAAAATTATCCGACCGGCGGGGAGAATGACATTATCCTTTGTAAGTAATCCTGTATTGCCGCCAATTACATCAAATATTGTAAATTAAAATGTGACGAACCGCTTTTTCATTTTAATTATTTAAATTTTAATGCATTTTGTACACCTTAAAAGCAAATGAATATTTTTTACTACCCTTATTTCATTGGTTAGCAAAGGAACATTAATAAAATTGACTAAGTATATTTTTACCTAATTGATAAATTAAATAAACAAAGTTTTATTTTTATCAATGACGCAGAAACATGTTCTTTCCGTAATTAGCATAAGATTGGCGTAAACACTCTTAAGTTGTATAAAACAACATTACATTGTCTTGAATAAAACAAACCCGTGCTATAATTATAATTAACTCAGGTAATTATCTACTCGGACCTTTTATAGAATTTCCGCAAATATAAATAAAAGTGCTTGTAATTTAATAATACTTTTTTGACCTTTAAAACTAGTAATTAAACATGTTTTTGTCGCTTAATTAATTAATGTTTGCGTTTTATTCAATGCAAGAAATGTTAGTTATTGTATGAAAGTAAAATAATCGCATTGAGCTTTCAAGGACAAGTTAAAAAGAAAAATCTAGCTAAAAATTGGTTCAGTACATAGTATAATGTTCAGTAGATAGGTAACTTAGCTAAATATAACCTACCAAATTGAAAAAAAAATGAAATTTTTTCTGATAAAATAAAAAAAAATAGGTGACTTTACTAATTTCTTCGTTTATTTCTTAGCCACACAAAATATTATTAATTTTTAAGTTTTTAATTATTAATTAATAAATTGAAATCTTAACAATGGCTTAACTTAGATCCCAAATTATTAAGGATTTAGGTGCTATCAAATTGCATAAAAATATCAAAAATAAATTGCTTTACATTTTAACATACAAGTATAATTTGAAGATTCCTTTAAGTCTTATAACTTGCAAAATAATTATAATGATTTAAACGAAGGGTTGAAATCTGAAATAACCTGTCATGGAAAGTGTGCAAAGCATTGTTCGCGGCCTATTGTTCAGAAGTTGTTCAATTGCACCCTTGCACCCTAACTAGTGAGGGGTGAACGTTTACATTTTATGTGATCCAAAAATATGAGTCAACTCATCAAAACATCTTTAAAAAAGCTTTTGATTGTTGTTTAAGAATTAGATGCTTTTTTGTATCATTTTGCCAAGGAGCGGTATTTTTCGTTTTGTTGTAACATTTTGACATGTATGTGTATTTTATTAAATAAATCGTTTGTATTTTTAATCAAATTTTCAAGATTTTTTTTAATTCTCAAAATTTAAATCCATTTCAGAATGTGCTACTTTGTTTTACAGTAATTTAAATAAAATAATTTCGATAGCATAGGCTTACGGATTCACAAATCCAAAGGTTAATCATAATTTGAAGACTAATTTCCCTATCCATTATTCGACTTGTCACTACTTATTAAATACGAAATAAAATGAGTAATTCACTAAAGCATCATCCGAATGAGTCAATCCAATCGCCCATCTAGTGATTATTCAAATGAATCACTCACATCCCCCATCCCTAAACTCAACCCCTAAACAGGGGTTATAATAAGATCCCCACGCATGCTGCATTATAAGTATGCATAAAGTACAATTTGCATTTTAATTAGGTATTATGCAAAACTTATACGAAGCAACTTAGATTTAATTTATTTATGTAAATAATTTTCATAGTTTTGTGTCCTGTGAATTTCTGAATGGATTTTTCTTTTGCGTCTCATATTTATGTGACAAAATTTTGTACATCTTTAGGATCAAGCTTCTTGCAGATAAAAGACATTTTACAATCCTTATGAAATAAATATGATAACAAAATACAGGCAAAATTAATAGTTTTTTCTTAATACGAAGAATGTCTTTTACTAAATTTCACCTGACATTTCACACTACACTAATGATTAATTCATTAATTATAATTACACAAACGAAGACCGTTACTTATGCCCAATTTTCAGATATGAAAGACCACGATGGAAACCCAAACGTCTAGCATGAATACAGACAAAATACAAGTTGCTTATAAATGTTCACAAATTGACTTTGGAACAGAATTATTTCACTTTGACTTTTTTCTCCATACTCTATATACATATTAGACTTCTTTTACTCACGAAGTTTTTTCTTCCAGCAGGCAGAATCAGACCGGGAGAGCGGCGCCAGCTCTCCGGAGGCGCGTGCGCAGCTGGCCGAGCAGCGGTCGCCCTCCCCGCGCCGCAGTCCCCAGCACCAGCCCCACCAACCGCATTTGAATGGCTCCAGTGAGTTCGTACACCACTTTACTGATACCTAGCTTGTAAGGTAGCTTATCAGTTTATCATAAGCCAAAGCCTGACGCTTCTGAGCCAAAAGTTAGAAAGTTAGAAAAACAACTTTCGTCTTCCCGAGGATGAAATCAAAGATGTCAAGGTTTTTAGGGATACCAAAGATGTTGACATTACAGCAGGATTAAATCCTAAACCACTAGACAATCACTTTATTGGGTTGGGTCTAATGACTAACGGTGAACTTTCAGAGAACGACATCGTGTTTATTATATTTGAACAAAAAGAAAGTGAAGGGTGTAATTTTTAGCTTACATAGCCATCCTTGATTGAGTAGGTAGCTATGTTGAGACATGTTTATGATACAATTTCAAAAGGAAAAAAAATCGTAGCGGAAAGGAAACTGATGATGATGAAGTCATTCGCCGACGTGCAAAGGTATTCCCCCTAGGCTTTTAAATCACATCAACGATTTTCGAATGACTCTTTAGCAGGTAAATTCTTACTTATCTGGCTTAATAAGGAAAACTCAAGACATACAGAATATATATTATACTTAGTCGATATTTGATCTTCAACGACAATACAGTGTTCATAATAATATAATCGTATTTTGATCAATATGAAACGTAGACTAAATTGGCGCAAATATATGATTAGGAGACACCTGCACTACTTCATTCGAATTCGACGCGGTAACTACTTATCACTTTTCTCCAAAAAAAAAGTCAACGCATCCATTTTATTTGAAATTCTTTGCCAATACCCTTAAAAAATATGTCAAGATGAGTCAAGCATCGTTCATCGTTAGCGCGTGGGGTTTTCTAGCTAAACAACGACCCGATGAACCCTCATTGCTATTACTAAATTCCTCATTGACTAACCTCTTGTTTCTTTTACCAACAGTGGCGTCAATGTTCCAAAACCTCCAGAACCTGGCGAATATGCAGCAGAACATGCCTCCAATGTCCCAGAACCAGCTCCAACAGCAAATGTCACAGCAGATGACACAACTAGCAGCAAATCTACAAGGATTGTCTTCTATGAACAACAATCCTGTTATCAACTCACCACTCAACCTGAGTGTTAGTGCTCCAGGTAAGAAAGCATATGAAGTCAATGTTCTAAAAGTTTCAGAACCTCGTGAATATGCAGCTGAACAAAACTTGAATGTTGGTGCTTCAGATAAGAAGGAAGTTGGTATCAATGTTTTTATAACCTGGAAAATATGCCACCAATGTCACAAAACCAGCTCTAAGGACCGTATTTATAATCAGCACTCAAGAGTGACAGCGAGTTTGAGTTCGTATCAGAAACGTCATTCCAATACAAAATGACCTGTCAAATCCGCACTCAATATTGCTGTCAATCTTGAGATGGCTTTATAAATACGAGCCTAAGAGCAGATGACACTACTAGCAGCAAATCTACAAGGCCAATGATGAACAAACATTCCGTAATCAACTCGCCAAGTCGCCACTCACCCTGAGTATTGTTACTCCAGGTAAGAACAAAATGGAACCCCTCCAAAAGGTTATGTCCTGGCAGTAGATTCAATGGCCTCAATTCACGCCGTCCAGTTGCTAATTCTTATTCTTAGTAGCGCTGTCACTTTCTTAACTTTGACATAAGAACAGGATAGCAAACAAATACGTGAGTTTGACATTTCTTATCTGACATAAGACTGCTTAAATTAATTAAAATTAGTGAGCGCGCTCTATGGTCATTCCTTATTTAGACTACTAAGAGTTAGAATTAGTAATAGTGCGTCCTGAATTAACACCAATGTCAGCAAACATAAAGATGACACAATATCATTAACGGCAGCAATTTTGTAATTCATATACGGTCATAATAAGAGTTACAGGTAAAATCTGTGGGTATGACATATGCAATGGAAATTTAGTCTAAAATAATCAAGACCAAAAAGGTTCTATGAATAATTTTATAAAGTTCACAACTTCACAAATATAAATAAAAATTTCATGAAAGAAGTTCGTTAAAAAAATTGAGAATTCCAAAAAAATAAAAGGAACAACAAAAGGCATTAAAGATCTCACCACCAAATTCATAATTAGATATGAATCATTATTACACAAATTACTACACTTACCGGTAATCAAAATGATCTGAGAAGGAATGTGAAATTCCCATGTTAACGCTAGAATGCCCGATTTTGATCACCTATTAATTAACCAAGTCATGGATCGTTTTGTGCAAGGAAACGAAATTGCTCGAACTTCTTATGATTGGTAAATTAAAACAATTTTCTGTATCAAATCGCAAATCTATTGGAGTTCAAACGATACATCTTTTGATTATAATCCCAAATAATTTGAACAAATTATTAAGTAAAACGTCTGTGAGAAACGCCTAACTTCTTTCACTAGGGCAGACAATTATTTCTGGTAGCCATAACTAAGTAAAGCACATTACAGTCTACTCAGAAACTATTTTGTATTCGCTGAGCTATTATTATGAAGCACTCATCACGTTCATCAAGATGTAATTTAAGCCGCAGATTTCGACTTATGCAAAGCATTATAGTCTATTTTCACATGCATGCGGCTGGCGAGCCATCTGCGCGTTTTTCGGACGCAATTAAAATAGACTCGGACCATTTTGCGGGGTGAGGTCCACACAAATTAGGGTGAATTAGATAGATTGGGATAATCTGGAAGACACGGTTCGCGCATTAAATCTCTTACTTGAGAATCACGTGATCGTAATTAGGTGATTACCGAAACCAATCGATTTAATGAATTCAAGATAGCGGCTTCACTCGCCCGCCCATTAAATCCATGCCGTAATGGACGAAAAAACCTATTTAAATAATGAGTATAATTACATATTTTTTCACCAACGCACGGATATTACAACTGTTGCGGTATCATTAAGAGTTTTATTGTCTTAATAGAGCTAATTATACATTTTTTTCGGCTCTTAATTGATGCGCCGTAGGAAAGAGCATTTATTACAAAATGTGAAATGTCATGGTATAAATGAATATGTTATGTTAATGTTGAGTTTAACGGGTTTGTAAGGCATGCAGATAATGTTTTAGAGTTTTGTTCGGTCCGTTTTGTTCGCGGCAAATTAGTCGCGCTCGGTTGCCGATGGATTTTCGTGTAATTTTCTATCGTTCTTTTATTATGTTCGTTAGATGGACGCCGGCTTTTGTAATTATAATATAATTTTATTGTTTAATTACCTAAGTAGAAAGTTGCGTTGGACATGAGTATTGCGTTTGTAATATTCTGTTGACTTGTTAACTGACGCCGTGACGGATGGGGTTGATATAATGGCCGAGTCTAAGCCGACTCGTCAATTTTTAAAACTATGTTTTATTAGCTATATCGGATGTTTATTAGGGTGTCATAAACAGCAACAGATGTTTCAAAAGCGAGCAACAAACCCCGAAACTGGAGATGGCTTCACGCGTCATTTTGTACATATAACCAATAATTAGTTAATTGAAAGCTCAAGTATACCTAACATTTAGCTAATCGGTCACGACCGATCTAGACACGGTTATTTGGTACATTATTTAGAAATATTTACTGACCATTGTAAATTCTGTTTTCAAAAAAGTATTGTCTTGAAAATACTAAACGCTTTTTAAGTTTTGAGATTGTCTTGGTTGTTTATTTTTTTCTACTAACATGGAAGGTGCCCCCTATTCCAAGTATCCCTACTATACCGGTCTAGCCTTACCAGTAGGGACACTTGGGAAAAAAAAAATTCTATCCTGCAACCGTACCGTGGATCCGTATTGTACTGATGTTGAATATCAATGTCATCAAAATAATTAACAGAATTTATAACGTTGTATTATTTGGCAGGAATGGGCTCCCCGACCCCAGTGGGCAACAGCAATATGCTTCCTCCGGCGATTCCGACGATGCCACAGCTGATCCTGGCGTCAGGCCAGCTGGTGCAGGGCATCCAGGGCGCGCAACTCCTCATCCCCACCTCGCAGGGCATCGCCACGCAGACCATCCTCACGATACCAGTCAATCACGTCAACTCTAACGACCAGATGGTCAACCTAGCCCTGAATAATGGCCAAGTGGTGTCGACATCCCTAGCGAATCTTCAAGCGATGGCTCAACCGCACCAGCTGCTAAACTCGAACCCTCAGACCCAATCGAACATACGGCCGAACATGTTGAATTCGTCGCTACAGAACGCGCTGCTAAACCCGGGCCTACCGAACTTCCTATCAAATGGCGGAACTAATGCGCAAGAACTGCTGCAAGCTTTGCAGCAACAGCAGCAGCAGCAGCAGCAACAGCAGCAACAACCGCCTGCAAACCACAATCTGCTGCAGACGGTTCAGCAGAACAACATGCCCCAGCAGATGCCAGGAAGGCGGTCTTCATCGCCTAGACCTGAGAGGCATTATAAGGACAGAGAAAACTTCGAGAGGTTCGCCGGAGGGTCCAGGGAAAGGAACGAGAGGGAGAACCAGGGACAGGCTGCGATGAACAGTATTAACAGGTAAGATTTTCATATTCATATTTCATATTAATCATTCTAATACATATTCACGATACATGTCACGTATCTGTTTCCAAAATCAGGAAACTGTTGACCAAACACAGCAAAATTGTGCTCAAGGTGAATCAGAAGAGTCTGATGATATGTCACACAAAATTACCTTAAAATCACAATCTAGTGCTCAATATCGCAGGATACTTCTATGTTAATCACAGAAACGTGCAAAGAAAAAATACTAAGGTAAGAGCAATATTAAGAACGGTTTTGTACTGAAATGAAACTTCTGATACGAACTCGAACCCGCTGTCCGTCTCAAGAGCTGATTATTAATACGAGCCCAAGTAATAAGTATGTACCTACATTACTTACTAGAAGTTTATTATGAACTCCTGACTGGCCATGGCCATCCAATATTTTGTCACATCACAACACGCTCCTAATCCAACTGGTTTGCCAAATTACCCCATTCCCCGTTTAATGGATTCTGGCTTTTATTGCTTTAGTAATTAGGTCTAGATCGAGTGCAGATAGCGTTGGCGTGGGTGCAATGACAAGTGTCGTAGGTAATTATGTGACAATGAGTGTAATTACTAGATGAATGTCGACTACATCGCGAGTGAATGGCTGCGGACATGAAAACAGCGGGAGCTGAAGCGGATTTTGACAAAGGCTATCCTGTAAAATCCACCATCCCAGTAAAAGCCTACTAAGAGATTCGGGGAACGGGCAGGATTACTTTCTGACTTGAATTATTGAATTTCATATGTACGTTTTTCGGCGCTTTTACTGTGAAGGAAAACATCGTGAGGAGCCTGCACACACCTACGAAGAAATTCATAGGTTGTGTGTAACCTAATCTAGGATTGGGTTTGGTTTCCCATCTGGGTTGCGGGGGTCAGATGGCAGTCGCTCTGTATAAAAACCAGTGCCCTCGTTCAATCCCTAGATTAGGTAGCCGACCCCGTGAAATATGATTGATCATTTTTATGTTCTACTTCTTCTTCTTCTTCTTCTTGACGAGTCATGATCAAAGTCTCTGCGCCCAAAATGTGGCCACATCTATGTTCTACTTATTGGTTCTATGAGTTTCGTAATGAACTTCATGGAATCAAAGAATATTCAAGTAGTATACGCTTTGACAATCTATGTTGACGATACAGTAATGGGTTTATTTGTACAGTTTTTCCCTTCAATGCAAAAATATAATACTTACCTATAATATTAAAAATGGGATTTCCCGTTCTCTATCAACTTCCTTGTTTTCCTTATTTGATTTAATCTGTATCGATATTATCACATTTTGCATCATTATCCTCTATAATCGATCTCTAAGATCGTTTTAGTTGATTAGGTTCCGTACAAGGAGAGTTATTATTAGGTACGTTTTTGGTCAGAACATAACACAGGAAATACTGTTATTATATTATACAGGATGTAAGTAAAAAACAATATAATAATAAAACTCCTTAACTTACGTCATATTTAAATGACATAGACTTATGACATGGAAGGATAACAAACAACTTTCCCGTTTATATCTTTATGCTGCCATTTTATACAAAGTGTAAAAAAAGGTACTGCGATCCACTTATCTATTGATGATACTAAACATTTTCCCAAAGAACAAAAAAAACACTGAAAAATGCCTTTTCAATACAAAGATGCTATCCTCATCTGCAATTTTGTAGGGACAAGGCAACACTTAATTTCGAGCTAAAAATGTTTGTGTTTTGCAAAAATTGTTCGTTATCATCAGTAGTGGTTTAAAGGATCGCAGGACTTTTTTTACACCCTGTATAAACTCTGTGTACTTATTAGATTTATCACTATTCGTTAAAGAAGAAACATAATTATTGGGGTGTAAAAACAAAATTATAGTCGAATGAAATTCAATAAATTTTAAAAGATGGATGCTCTATAAATACTTGTTCTGCATCTTCCCAAAGAACAAGTAATTGCAATAAAACAAGTAGAATGCAAAATTGAATGACTACATACAAGAGATGGAGCACTACGTTTATCATGCGAAGGGGATATTATCATTTTTAATTCATTCGCAATAAAAACCGGGGTAAGTTCGTCACCAGGTGGCGATTTGAGGGTTCTAATATTATAAGTAATAGGCGGTTTAAAAAATCTTACATCAGGGTTTATCGGGTCGTTCGACTTGAAAACCCACTCGATAAAAAGAAGAAATATGGTTATTTGTGTTGAGTTGTCACGGGTTTTGCTTTTGACTCTTGAGTCAAGGTAAAAGATGATAAAGATACTTAGAGAGTATGAAATCTCTTCAGCCTGTTTTGGAGATATACTTGTTTAATTTTCAAGAGAACAGAAGTTAATTTGGACATGACTTACGTTTTTACTTATCGGTATGACGAATATCTTTGTATCACTGCGAAACTTTTACACAAACTTAAGGCTTTCATTTATTTTTGTATCGCGTTGGGAGC
Organism: Scrobipalpa atriplicella; assembly: GCA_029255725.1. NCBI lineage: Eukaryota > Metazoa > Arthropoda > Insecta > Lepidoptera > Gelechiidae > Scrobipalpa > Scrobipalpa atriplicella. The sequence goes on along the minus strand of JARACY010004342.1, from coordinate 7,048 downwards.
TTGGAGCTTGACTTTCTTGTTGTTCTTTAAAAACCTTTCTCGTACTGAACCCTAAAGCAAATGCGTCGCATGGCAAAGTCCCGTAGGTATAGTTAATTTACCATTTTAAATCATAATTACAGCCGTAGGTAGGTGATGACATTTGTGGGGTAGAATAGAGAGACATACCGTAGGTAATATCATTGTAATAAGCAATTAACATGCAAAATAATAATAAACTTGTTTACACGAACCCAAATTTGGTTGTTAGCATTCCAGTGAAATATTAAAAAATCTAATTAATGCTTGTTTTTCGTAATTTATTGTGTAGACATGAGTCATGATGATGCGGTTAAATTATTACCGATTTACGTTCTGCAAACTAAAATTATTGTTTGTTAAATTTAGAATGCGATTTTAGTACACAATACAATTTTGTGATAAAAACTATTTTGGAATTTACTTTCGAGTCTTATGACTAAATGTATGATAATATTGATAATGAATAATTATTCGGTCTATTGGAAAACCCGATTAATGTTTTCCTTATAAGTACATCAATATTTTTAACGATCATTGCAACAATAGTAAGAAAATAAAAACTTATAAAACAATATTAAACTTATTTTTATCAAATAAAAGATGTGATCAATTTTCTGGATTTATCCCTTATTTATCGACTTTCACAACTTCCACGGGAGGAGATGAGGTGGTGTCATTCTGACTCAAACTCAACACGTACATACTATACAGTACCTATCCTAACTAACAGTATTTTTTACTCCCGTAGTAACCATAATACGGGAGTACTTATGGCTCGTATTTATAAAGCGATCTCAAGATTGAGAGCAATATTAAGTATGGATTTGACAGATCATTTTGTGCTGTAATGACATTTCTGATACGGACTCAAACTCGCTGTCACTCTTGAGAGCTGATTATAAATACGAGCCTATGACTCCAGCTGCAAACACCATTTGTATGGGAGACCAAATATTTTTTTCATATTTCGACCTATGTCTCTCAGGGAAAGTTGTTCAGTTTCATGGGTAGGGTAGGTTTACACCCAAAATTTTAGCCAGCAATTTTTTTTACTACTACCTGTATTTTTCATCAATTAAGACAGATCATGTGGGGAAAACCGTGTTGATCCTTATAAATCTTGCATTTCCTTTCAGTACAGAGGTATTTAAGTGTTTATATGCGTAATTAGTAATTATGAACATAATAAGGAAAAACCGTCTGTTTGACTATTATCTATCTTAATGAGCTATTTAATGCTAATTGCAGGATGTTATAGTCCAAGAGCTGGTGCTAAATTAGGGCTTTAGTTTTAAATATTTACCTACTTGACTAGAAGTTTTAGTCCTTCATAATTTATGTGATATGAATTTGATCCTATAATAAAAATGATAATTTAAAACTCATAGCTAAAGTATTATTTTGTTTACACGATTTAAATTAAAAATAAATTAAAAAACATAAACTGAATAGAATTTTATTTCTTTTGCATACGTTTGCTTGGCCTTTATTTTATTTAAGGCGCTTTCCTTTTATATACCATTAAGAGTTGCTTAAAACATCTAAAATAGACTGGTTTTAGTTAAAATACATTTACTAAACCATCTAGTTAAAAAAATTAAAGCCCAAAGAAAACTTAACCCAAACTTTCACAAGCTCTAGGACTGCAATGCATTATTAGTAAGTACTGTTGTCATAATTGGATAAATAATGCTGCGTTCACGCACTTGTTACAATTTTCTGGTGCTGGCTGCGTGGAAAGATAATAAAAAAACATAAATGACACTGCATAGTAATCATAATTAATTACATAATTGATGCATTCAGAATTAACTTTGTATATAGGTATATTTTAACATTAGAAAGAAGGTGCATTATATTATGAAGGAGGATACTATACTAATTTATGGATCAAACAATCCTTCTACTCATGAAACTGAACAAATGATCTCATAAAATAAGTAAAAGTCAATCAGAAATGTTAAAATTTGAGTTTGCATCCTTGAATACCTACCGTTCCATCGCTATACTATCTGACTGCAGGTCCTGTTGCAACCTGGTGAAATTGTTAATCTCTAATTTTTTTTTTATTATTAGGGGACTTTAACATAACAAATTTTTGTACAAAAAATTCTCAAACATTTATAAAATCTTACTCTATATAACTTCAGCTAAAGATCTAGACACACTGAGTCCACGATCCAACCATCGCTATCCAGCTCCCAAGCTAATGCTGGCATATAATTAGGTGCGCATTAAGTATTCCACCGCCAGTAATTGCCGTGACGCGTCTAATCCAACGTGTAATGGTGATAAATAGATCCTGCGGATATCGCCTTAATATAATACTGATAGGTATGCCAGTCGGTCTACTTGGTACAGATACCAAGACATTAAGGGCCGCAATCATAGTCGAGACTCAGAACCGCACTTGGGAGTCGATCAAGCAAGTTTAAATTAAACTTTTACTCAGAACTTGAGTAGCTTGTTAATTTATAAACGCAACCGCACTCAAATCAGGTACGTATCAGCTAAATCGAGTTCATAATCGTGAGTCAGTCTTTTTCTTCTTCTTTTAACTTATTTGGCTAATGCAACTGGCAAATCAGCCAGTGTCGAGGCTGCATTCTACCAGATTTTCCCCAGTTGGGCTAGGACAATGTAGGTTGAATAACTTGATTGACTGGGGAAGTTATATAGAGTAAGATTTTATAAATGTTTGAGAATTTTTTGTACAAAAATTTGTTATGTTAAAGTCCCCTAATAATAAAAAAAAAATTAGAGATTAACAATTTCACCAGGTTGCAACAGGACCTGCAGTCAGATAGTATAGCGATGGAACGGTAGGTATTCAAGGATGCAAACTCAAATTTTAACATTTCTGATTGACTTTTACTTATTTTATGAGATCATTTGTTCAGTTTCATGAGTAGAAGGATTGTTTGATCCATAAATTAGTATAGTATCCTCCTTCATAATATAATGCACCTTCTTTCTAATGTTAAAATATACCTATATACAAAGTTAATTCTGAATGCATCAATTATGTAATTAATTATGATTACTATGCAGTGTCATTTATGTTTTTTTATTATCTTTCCACGCAGCCAGCACCAGAAAATTGTAACAAGTGCGTGAACGCAGCATTATTTATCCAATTATGACAACAGTACTTACTAATAATGCATTGCAGTCCTAGAGCTTGTGAAAGTTTGGGTTAAGTTTTCTTTGGGCTTTAATTTTTTTAACTAGATGGTTTAGTAAATGTATTTTAACTAAAACCAGTCTATTTTAGATGTTTTAAGCAACTCTTAATGGTATATAAAAGGAAAGCGCCTTAAATAAAATAAAGGCCAAGCAAACGTATGCAAAAGAAATAAAATTCTATTCAGTTTATGTTTTTTAATTTATTTTTAATTTAAATCGTGTAAACAAAATAATACTTTAGCTATGAGTTTTAAATTATCATTTTTATTATAGGATCAAATTCATATCACATAAATTATGAAGGACTAAAACTTCTAGTCAAGTAGGTAAATATTTAAAACTAAAGCCCTAATTTAGCACCAGCTCTTGGACTATAACATCCTGCAATTAGCATTAAATAGCTCATTAAGATAGATAATAGTCAAACAGACGGTTTTTCCTTATTATGTTCATAATTACTAATTACGCATATAAACACTTAAATACCTCTGTACTGAAAGGAAATGCAAGATTTATAAGGATCAACACGGTATTTCCCCACATGATCTGTCTTAATTGATGAAAAATACAGGTAGTAGTAAAAAAAATTGCTGGCTAAAATTTTGGGTGTAAACCTACCCTACCCATGAAACTGAACAACTTTCCCTGAGAGACATAGGTCGAAATATGAAAAAAATATTTGGTCTCCCATAACAAATGGTGTTTGCAGCTGGAGTCATAGGCTCGTATTTATAATCAGCTCTCAAGAGTGACAGCGAGTTTGAGTCCGTATCAGAAATGTCATTACAGCGCAAAATGATCTGTCAAATCCATACTTAATATTGCTCTCAATCTTGAGATCGCTTTATAAATACGAGCCATAAGTACTCCCGTATTATGGTTACTACGGGAGTAAAAAATACTGTTAGTTAGGATAGGTACTGTATAGTATGTACGTGTTGAGTTTGAGTCAGAATGACACCACCTCATCTCCTCCCGTGGAAGTTGTGAAAGTCGATAAATAAGGGATAAATCCAGAAAATTGATCACATCTTTTATTTGATAAAAATAAGTTTAATATTGTTTTATAAGTTTTTATTTTCTTACTATTGTTGCAATGATCGTTAAAAATATTGATGTACTTATAAGGAAAACATTAATCGGGTTTTCCAATAGACCGAATAATTATTCATTATCAATATTATCATACATTTAGTCATAAGACTCGAAAGTAAATTCCAAAATAGTTTTTATCACAAAATTGTATTGTGTACTAAAATCGCATTCTAAATTTAACAAACAATAATTTTAGTTTGCAGAACGTAAATCGGTAATAATTTAACCGCATCATCATGACTCATGTCTACACAATAAATTACGAAAAACAAGCATTAATTAGATTTTTTAATATTTCACTGGAATGCTAACAACCAAATTTGGGTTCGTGTAAACAAGTTTATTATTATTTTGCATGTTAATTGCTTATTACAATGATATTACCTACGGTATGTCTCTCTATTCTACCCCACAAATGTCATCACCTACCTACGGCTGTAATTATGATTTAAAATGGTAAATTAACTATACCTACGGGACTTTGCCATGCGACGCATTTGCTTTAGGGTTCAGTACGAGAAAGGTTTTTAAAGAACAACAAGAAAGTCAAGCTCCAAGCTCCCAACGCGATACAAAAATAAATGAAAGCCTTAAGTTTGTGTAAAAGTTTCGCAGTGATACAAAGATATTCGTCATACCGATAAGTAAAAACGTAAGTCATGTCCAAATTAACTTCTGTTCTCTTGAAAATTAAACAAGTATATCTCCAAAACAGGCTGAAGAGATTTCATACTCTCTAAGTATCTTTATCATCTTTTACCTTGACTCAAGAGTCAAAAGCAAAACCCGTGACAACTCAACACAAATAACCATATTTCTTCTTTTTATCGAGTGGGTTTTCAAGTCGAACGACCCGATAAACCCTGATGTAAGATTTTTTAAACCGCCTATTACTTATAATATTAGAACCCTCAAATCGCCACCTGGTGACGAACTTACCCCGGTTTTTATTGCGAATGAATTAAAAATGATAATATCCCCTTCGCATGATAAACGTAGTGCTCCATCTCTTGTATGTAGTCATTCAATTTTGCATTCTACTTGTTTTATTGCAATTACTTGTTCTTTGGGAAGATGCAGAACAAGTATTTATAGAGCATCCATCTTTTAAAATTTATTGAATTTCATTCGACTATAATTTTGTTTTTACACCCCAATAATTATGTTTCTTCTTTAACGAATAGTGATAAATCTAATAAGTACACAGAGTTTATACAGGGTGTAAAAAAAGTCCTGCGATCCTTTAAACCACTACTGATGATAACGAACAATTTTTGCAAAACACAAACATTTTTAGCTCGAAATTAAGTGTTGCCTTGTCCCTACAAAATTGCAGATGAGGATAGCATCTTTGTATTGAAAAGGCATTTTTCAGTGTTTTTTTTGTTCTTTGGGAAAATGTTTAGTATCATCAATAGATAAGTGGATCGCAGTACCTTTTTTTACACTTTGTATAAAATGGCAGCATAAAGATATAAACGGGAAAGTTGTTTGTTATCCTTCCATGTCATAAGTCTATGTCATTTAAATATGACGTAAGTTAAGGAGTTTTATTATTATATTGTTTTTTACTTACATCCTGTATAATATAATAACAGTATTTCCTGTGTTATGTTCTGACCAAAAACGTACCTAATAATAACTCTCCTTGTACGGAACCTAATCAACTAAAACGATCTTAGAGATCGATTATAGAGGATAATGATGCAAAATGTGATAATATCGATACAGATTAAATCAAATAAGGAAAACAAGGAAGTTGATAGAGAACGGGAAATCCCATTTTTAATATTATAGGTAAGTATTATATTTTTGCATTGAAGGGAAAAACTGTACAAATAAACCCATTACTGTATCGTCAACATAGATTGTCAAAGCGTATACTACTTGAATATTCTTTGATTCCATGAAGTTCATTACGAAACTCATAGAACCAATAAGTAGAACATAGATGTGGCCACATTTTGGGCGCAGAGACTTTGATCATGACTCGTCAAGAAGAAGAAGAAGAAGAAGTAGAACATAAAAATGATCAATCATATTTCACGGGGTCGGCTACCTAATCTAGGGATTGAACGAGGGCACTGGTTTTTATACAGAGCGACTGCCATCTGACCCCCGCAACCCAGATGGGAAACCAAACCCAATCCTAGATTAGGTTACACACAACCTATGAATTTCTTCGTAGGTGTGTGCAGGCTCCTCACGATGTTTTCCTTCACAGTAAAAGCGCCGAAAAACGTACATATGAAATTCAATAATTCAAGTCAGAAAGTAATCCTGCCCGTTCCCCGAATCTCTTAGTAGGCTTTTACTGGGATGGTGGATTTTACAGGATAGCCTTTGTCAAAATCCGCTTCAGCTCCCGCTGTTTTCATGTCCGCAGCCATTCACTCGCGATGTAGTCGACATTCATCTAGTAATTACACTCATTGTCACATAATTACCTACGACACTTGTCATTGCACCCACGCCAACGCTATCTGCACTCGATCTAGACCTAATTACTAAAGCAATAAAAGCCAGAATCCATTAAACGGGGAATGGGGTAATTTGGCAAACCAGTTGGATTAGGAGCGTGTTGTGATGTGACAAAATATTGGATGGCCATGGCCAGTCAGGAGTTCATAATAAACTTCTAGTAAGTAATGTAGGTACATACTTATTACTTGGGCTCGTATTAATAATCAGCTCTTGAGACGGACAGCGGGTTCGAGTTCGTATCAGAAGTTTCATTTCAGTACAA
>JARACY010004341.1:0-27455 GCA_029255725.1 Scrobipalpa atriplicella | reverse complement strand
CCATGATGCTGGCTTGGATGAATTTGTCTAAAAGCTGCAGTTATCACAAACCCAGTGACAGAATTACAAAACTGTGGACTAAGGTAGTGACAACTTTAGTTAGAAGACTTGTGAAGACGATAGAGCCATGATGCTGGCTTGGATGAATTTGTCTAAAAGCTGCACTTATCACAAACCCAGTGACAGAATTATAAAACTGTCTACTAAGGTAGTGACAACTATAGCTGAAAGGCGTATGATGACTATAATTATAATCGATCCATGATCAATAAATAATATAGAAATGGCAATCAAGAGCTATTGAATATTTAAAAAAGAATGATATAAAGATTTATATTATGTAGTGTTAGTTATAGTTGTTTGACACGATGAGGTGAATCTAAAAGCTGCAGTTATCACAAACCCAGTGACAGGATTTTAAAATAGTCTACAGAGGTAGTGACAACTTTAGCTAAAAAGACTTTTGAATATTAAAATTGATGATTTTTGCCTAAAAGCTATAGTTATCACAAACCCAGTGATAAAATGAGACTATCTTTTGAGGAGGTGATTTCTGTAACTCCATGACAGACAATACATGATAAAATTTACGACATCGACCATCAATAAATAATGCGGAAATTAATACAAACAGTACATAATTATATTGATGGAAAGTGGATGAAAATGTCCCGAATCTGCAGTGATCATATCCCAGTGATAGGATTATAAAACTATATCTACTGAGGTGATGTGATGATAACTGTATATTCTAGTAATTAAAAAATGCTGATATAATATTATAACATCTGATGAGTTTATGTTAAAGCTGCAGTTATCACAAACCCAGTGATAGAGTAGTGAAACTATCCACTGAGGTAGTGACAACTTTAGCTATAACACTGATGATGAAATGGCTTAATTTGTCTAAAAGCTGCAGTTATCACAAACCCAGTGACAGAACTAAGAAACCGTTTGTTGAGGAAATGACAATTAAAGAGGGGAAGGAAACCTTTAAAGATTGAATCCCGATGGTGACGAAATTGGTGTTTTTTCTTAAAGCTGCAGTTATCACAAACCCAGTGACAGAATTATAAAACTGTTTACTGAAGTAGTGACAACTTTAGCTAAAAGACCTTTGAAGATTGTATCCCCCTGATGATGTTGAAATTGATGTATTTGTCTAAAAGCTGCAGTTATCACAAACCCAGTGACATGATTTTAAAACTGTCTACTGAGGAAGTGACAACTTTAGCTAAAAGACTTGAAGAATCGTGAAAATACATTAACACCGATTGTGTCAAATTTCAAAAATATTGAAACTTAAAAAATTGTATCTGTATAATGATGACGACTTCGTTGAATTTGTCGAAAAGCTGCAGTTATCACAAACCCAGTGATAGAGTAGTGAAACTATCTACTGTGGTAGTGACAACTTTAGCTAAAAGACCGTGAAGATTGAATCCCAGATTTTGATGCAATGGATGACTTTGTCTAAAGGCCATAGTTATCACAAACCCAGTGACAGGATTTTAAAACAGTCTACTGAGGTAGTGACAACTTAAGCTAAAAGACACGTTTATCGTAAATAATAATAGCATGTGTTCTCATCGAATCGATAGTAATTTCAAAAGATCTTTAAAGAGCAACAAAAACAAAATACTAGTAAGAAAAATATGATTTAATTACTTACGTTTCGATTAAAGATGTATAGCAATCCATATCATATTGCACAATGTACATAAATACACACTAGTATATTTTTAAATCATTTCAACTAAATTAAACAAACTCACGAACCACTCTTGAAAAAGAAAAACACTTTTCCATACAAAATTACCACTTGGACCTGACAATTTGTACGGAGAAGCCAAAAATCCCTGTATTTTGCACTTAATAAATGTAAACTAGTTCTGATGTTAACACTTCGGTTGCCAATTGATAACTGATATGTTCCCACAATATCCAGACCTATTTATATAAAACAATTAGTGATCTGTGACCTCATTGATGCACCTATTTTGACGTCATTAAGGGTGTCATTAGAAAAGTAAAGGGGTAGTTAGGTGATGAATGGAAAGTTAATTATGTTCGCAATATTTTAATTATTATCTAATTAGTATGCTATTTGCTAATGTACCTGTTTTCGATGTGCAAATGTTAAATGTGTCATAATAATATTAATTTTTCCATGCTGGACTGGGATCGATAAAGAAGCTTAGAATGTTCCAGTTGTTTGTTTTTAAAAAGTGCATAAGTAGTACTGTAAAAAACTAGGGTGTCTGTATATTGAAATCTATTAGATAGGCTGTATATACCTATAACTTTATACCTTTTTCTGTAAGTGTAAGAGGTATAGGCACGACTTAATAGATGTAAAGTTCATTTATCTAATGTTGAGTTATAGATACCAACTTGTTTTGCAGCCCGGAACGGCTGTTGCTTTACAACTTTAAAGAAAGTCAACCGCAAAACATATGTTTGTAACAAGATTATGAACCTCTGCTAAGTTGCAATGAAAAGGGTGACGAAAATCTGTGGACGAAAATACGTCAGGCTACGGTCAGGCTGGGGAACGGAAGTCGAAATGTCAAAAATGTCAAAGAAGTTTCACTTCAACACGTGTGCTCGGCTCGGCACACACGCTCTTTTTTAAATTTTTTCTAAGTTTTGCAATGGAAACCTATTTTTATTTTAAGTAATATTGTTAACTTCGTATTAAACTGGGTTTTAATGTTGGTCTAAAATCGGTTTTAAATTAAGGATGGTTTAAATTTTAAGAAAGAAAAAAGCTGTTTATAAAACAATTTTTTTTTATTTATAATTAAATTACACAAAAAATACATAGGTGCAAAGGTAAATAAATTATTAGTTTTTACAATGGAAAATAACACAATATACCTACTATTCATTTTTTTATCCAAATATCTTTTAGAGGTATGACGACAGTAGCTCTTTGTAAAATCCAGTATCCTCGTTCAATCCCTTGATTTGGTAACCAATTGTAAAATACGGGAAAAGGCTAGGATGATAATGATAATTTCATCCTGTTTTATTTATTTATTTAACAGTTTATTGTACACAATAAAATACAAAGGATAATACATATAAAAACAAGACACAACAGGTACAGCTTATTTCTAAAAAGAAATCTCTTCCAGCAGACCTAGGCTAGTGAAATAGCAATAGTATTTGTTAATAGCAATAGCAATAGCAATAGTGTTTTCTTCAATCCTGGAATGAATATTGTCCATTTCTCCTTGGTTTCATCCGTAGTGGCACCCGACAGATATATTTAGTGAGTTAGCTTTATGACAACTGGCACATTCATAAGCTAAGTCACCAAATCCACCTGCAGGGATCAGATCCAGGGCTTCTTCTTACCAGGGCAGGATAGTCAATAAAATCCTAATATATACTCCGTTTTTTTAACGTTGCGTTGTCGATACCAACTTGTTTTGCGGCCCATCCACTTCTTTTTCTTTACCACTTTAAAGAAAGTCAACCGTAAAACATGTGTTTGTAACAAGGTTATTGTCTGCGGTTCCGAAAATTGAAACTCAGCCAAGTTCAAAACAAGTTAGAATCGATAACGCAACGTTAAAAAAACGGAGTATAATATAAACGCGAAAGTTTGGATGGATGTTTGTTACTCTTTCACGTCTAAACGGCTGGAGCGAATTTAATAAAATTTGGTATTGCGGTAGCTGACTCCCTGGATTAGCACATGGCTACTTTTTACCCCGGGAAAATGCCTGATTCCCACGGAAAAACTTAGTAAGCCGCGGGTGAAACCGTGGGGCGGAAATCTAGTTGCATTATAATTACATTACATTACACTAGGTATATTGTGGACACTATGGGGTGTAAGTGTAAGGGACAGCTTCCCGCAAACTGATAGGGGTTCAAGCATTAAAGCATTTGTGATACTGGGAGTGATAGAAAAACATAGAATGTGCCAGCTGCATCTCCATCTGCTAAGGGATTCAAGGGTTTCAGTGTATTGCAATTTAGGCGATGGGCTGACAACCCGTCACTACAGCAATATACATAATCATCATCTGTATTAGCCCTCGAAACTTATCAGACGTGGCTTAACAACCTATGTTTAGGTCGTTTTTGCTCTGCCATTAAGAATAAAGGCGTGATTTTATGCATGTATGTATAAGTTACTTTTGCACCGCAGTTCTACCTGCGGCTTAATAAGTTTTCCCGTGGGAATACGATATTCTCCCGCGGTAAAAGAAGCCCATGTTACGCAGGGTGAATGACTGAACGTAGCTTTTTAATGGTGAAAGATTTTTTGAATACGGTCCAGTAGTTTTTGAGTTTAACTGTAACAAAACAATGACTGCAAAGTATGAAAAGTTAAATTAAAAATAAAATAAGAAAAATAAATGCCTACCCAAAAGAAATTAAACCACTTACCCATTGGAAATATTATGTAGTAGATTTTTATTTTAGTGGTTTTATTTATATGTCTTTGGGCCGCTAATATATATAGGCAGGGCCGCTGCAAGGCATACCAAGTAAAGATACAAAAATAAGCTAACCAAAAAAAACAATGTAACGTTTTTTTTCCTTTTGCGAGCAAGTCTTGTTTTTATCAGTATTTCTAATATAATAGCGCATCATGAAACTTCGCATAGGTATAGGGTATAGGACAAAACATACATAGTACATACATAAAATCACGCCTTTATTTCTAATGGGTAAGGTAGGGCAAAAACTACCTAAACAAAGGTCGTTCCGCCACGACTGACAAGTTTGAGGGTTATTACAGATGAATATGTAAGTATATTGCTATAGTGACGGGTTGTCAGCCCATCGCCTAAATTGCAATACACTGAAACCCTTGAATCCCTTAGCAAATTTTTATAGCATGCTCGGGAAGAGATGCAGCTGGCACATTCTATGTTTTTCAGCTTGGAAGTAATAAATATTTTATTAGTATTTCTAATATAATGGTGCATCGCGTTTCTTTTAACCCTAAGTCGCATAAGTTAAGTATAGGACAAAATGTACGCTTTTTACCCCCTTTTTCGTGTGTGTTGTTTACACAAATCACGCCTTTATCCCTAGAGGGGTAGGCAGAGCAAAAACGACCTAAACAAAAGTCGTTCCGCCACGTATGACAAATTTTGAGGGTTATTACAGATGATAATGTATATTGCTGTATGTATGTTTATGGGAAACCCGTTTTTTTTTTTTACATACCGGGTGTAAGGGACGGCGTACCAGAAACTGATAGGGGTTACTCAGTCAACGCAACTGAACAACTTTCACCAGGTAATTTCTTTCAGAAAAACAAAAATGGCTTCTCCATGTGGCTCCAAAATGGCTTCTGATCGAGATGGTCATTTTGTATGGGAATGTCATTTCCTGAAAGAATTTCCTAGTGAACGTTGTCCAGTTTCGTTGATTGACCAACCCTTATCTGTTTCTGGTACGCTGCCCCTTACACCCGGTATATAGAATAGATCCACCTACCTCTGTTCCTCGGGGAAAGTTATTCAGTTTTATAGGTAGATTCAAATTTAAAAAAGGAAATGTAGTACTGATTGCGGCCCTGGCTATCTATCAATATCGTGGTTTTTAATTACTTTTAACTTATATCACAAGTGTCCGTGGTCTACCTAACTAGCATGGAAGATAGTGGTTTGGTCATTATGATAGTGAAGCGCACGTTTTTCAACATACATACTATCACGCCTGTATCCCTAATGGGGTAGGCAGAGCGTCAACGACCCAAACAAAGGTCGTTCCGCCACGTCTGACAAGTTTTGTGGGTTGTTTAAGATAGATCTGCTGTAGTGACGGGTTGTCAGCCCATTGCCTAAATTACAATATGTATACTGAAACCCTTGAATCCCTTACGTCGTTTAAATCACGCTTGTATCCGTTATGGGGTAGGAGAGTATCACCGGTTTAAAAAACAGTAAACAACAACCGGCACTGGGCATTGTTTTACATACGGGATGTAATGTAAGGGACAGCTAGAATACCAGAAACTTTGTTCACACAACAGGGTTGCTCACAGCTCTCAGTCAACAACTTTTTACTTTCCCATACAAAATGACTACCTCAATCAGACAATTTGTATGGAAAAGCTCATATTAATAATACTATTTTTAACTGATTTAAGTTGTGTTTATTTAATTTAGAAAACGTGTTATGGAGACGCTGTTTTTTTGCATTTTCTGGAAGAATTTCTTGGTTAAAGTCCAGTTTCGTTGACTGAGCAGAGAAACCCCTAATGGTTTCTGTCCCTTACACCCGGCATAACTAAGTATAGTAAGCAGAGCATCAACGACCTTATCGAAATAGTGTATTGCTGTAATGACAAGAATACCACACCTTTTCCTAACTAAATGAACTTCTTCTTCTGTCGTGTGGGTTTTTTCGTCAATCGACTCGATGAACCCTGGTGTCAGAGTTTTAAACCACCTGGAAGCACAGTTAATAGGCCTCTGACATGGTTTTTGTGTAACAACCCCTATCAAAGACAGCGACCGGGACCGACGGCTTAACGTGCCCTCCGAAGCACGGAATCCTTTTTCTTTTTGGACAATCATCGGGTCGATTGACTCGAAACCCACACGAGAAGTCAAGAAGAAGTACCTGCCTGACTTAGTTTTATTTTTAATTTGTTATTGTCAGCTACAAGTAAGCGATTTCTTCAAAACAACATACCTACAATAAATAAGGTCATTAATGTAATGAATCATTAGCTAATCATTTCATAATAGTTGTAGTAATTACTAATTACATAATGTGGCGGGATAAGGCTACCTGGAATTTTGACCATTTTCAAAATATTATTGATTTATTAATTAGATCTTCATTAGTGATATAATTGCGAAATTAATTATTCTTGTTAACTAAATGCGGTTAAAAAGATTTTTAGTTCGTGTGAGTGTGACTTGTTTTCCTATGGGAATGAATTTTATGTCTGTATCAACATACTAAATCTTAACCAAAATTGTTGCCGTCCCTTTTTGTTCGCTCAGGATAGACAATGATAGGTGACCATTTTAGAGCCACCCACGCCTTTATCCTTTACGGGGTAGGCAGAAAGTTGACAACCGAAAAAATAAAACCGGCTGTAAAAGACAGCTTAATACAAACTGATGAAAATTCGTTAGAATTTGGGCCTTCCCATTCAAATTGTCTGATTGAGGTGATAATTTTGTATGGAAATACAAAAATAATATTCATTTCTTTAAAGAATTTCCTGGTGAAAGTTGTTCAGTTTCGTTCACTGAATTACACCCTGCAATACTTACATTCTGCATCATCATCAGATGATAGCAAAAGATAACAGGAAGATTCCAGGAAGGATAACAGAAGGATAACAGGAAGATTCCTAGCCTTTTTACCGTATCTCACGGGGTCGGCTACCTAATCTAGGGGATCGAAACGAGAGTACTGGTGGTGGTACACAGTGCGACTGCCAACTCCTCCGCAACCAGACCCAATCCTAGATTAGGTTACACAACCTTTGAATTTCTTCGTAGGTGTGTGCAGGTTTCCTCACGATGTTTTCCTTCACCGTAAAACCGCGAATAAACGTACATATGAAATTCGAAAACCGAAAAACACATTGGTACGTGGTGGGATTCGAACCACGACCTCCTGCACAGAAGACCGCGGCCCTATCCACTACACCGTTCGGGCTTTTTACGTATATAAATACTTACATTCTATTCTACATCGCCCACTTATTTATAGTTCAACACTTAAACAATTAATTAAAATAAAATTAATTCACCAACATTTTTGCACTGTGCACTTTTCACAGTAAACGAGAACTAACTGTGAAAAACGCGTGTGACATTTTTTTAAACTTTTATCTGTTAAATATTAGTCAGCAGTATATGCAGATTTCTATAGTATTTTGTACTTCCTTGATATTCTTCTTCTTTGATTATATACTGGGTGTTCTTTTTCTTGTTATCGCGTAGGATTTTGATTCGACGAATGACCCGACGAACCCTGCTGTCAGAGATTTTAAATCGCCTAATAGCTAATAGGCCTCTGACATGGTTTCTGTAACGACCACTACCAAAGACAGCGCCCGGGACCGACGGCTTAACGTGCCCTCCGAAGCACGGAATCCTTTTTCTTGGACAAACAGGTGATTCAGCCTGCAATGTCCTAACCAAACTGGGGAAAATCTCGCAAAGTGTTAAACTAACAAATATCAACTTTGCGTTCCCCCCATGGAAATCGAACCCAGGACCTCCGGATAGGGAGCCCATAGCTCAGACCACTAGACCACGGAGGCAGGTATTACCACTACCTACGTGATTTCTACCAAGGGTGCATAAAAAGTAAAAAATGATTTTCTATTCTTTATTGCGCCAAACAACTTAACAAATACTACAAATATGAAGGAAAGAAAATAATAAATTCGCCTCGGGCTACGGCCTTGGGCAGGATTCGAACCTGCGCCTCTGGATTGCCGGTGCATTGCACTACCGGTAACGACGGTGCAAGCTAACAAGCAGAAGCTGCCGGTGTTACGAAATTACTATAGTCTTTCTTATTACACGTCATAGCTAGCGACATTAAAAAATAGCAATGTGAGTGCTAAAAAATCTTCAAAAAATATAACAAATACTTACTCTTAAAAACAAGTTAACACAAAAACTTTATTCTCTCATTCTTCATTCTCACTCATTTCGGAGAAAATTTTCAGTTCCATAATAGATGGCGTTGTGCGAGGCAAATGTTTTGACAGGTCGTATAATGTTGTTTTGACGTTTTCGTTTCACGATGATTTTCGTTTAGTTAGTGTAAAATTTATAGTTTAGGAAGGTTTTACATACATATGATGATGAAGCGAAAGAAGTATGTAAGGATCGTAGCAAGTGGAAAGATGGGGTCTCTGCCTACCCCTCCGCTCCGGGGGAGAGAAAGAGGCGTGATTATATGTATGTATGTTTTCTTAGTGCTGCTTTATTGAATAATGAACTATAGATAAGTAAAATAAAGCTTTCGGATATGTAAAAAGATTGATATGACAAAATTAGAAAAGATATAAATAGTCAATAGACTTTTTCGTGCAAAGAACCGTTTTTATAGCCAGTTTCAGCGCCCTCTGCAGGAACTCGCATGTATCGTGAGAAAAATTCCGCGACCATAATATAAATTCTTAAATGAATAATGAAAAATGAACGACCCTGTATGATTTTGTAGCTAAGTGAAACGTTGACATCCAATCCAAGTGATTGGGGTTCCGCCTAAGTCAGCGTATTTTTACAATAATGAACACACGACCTTGCTGAGTATGCAATGGATACGATTCGGCGTAAACAAAATTCAACTAAAATAAAACCATACATACATACATACATAAAATCACGCCTTTCTCCCTATTGGGGTAGGCAGAGCAAAAACGACCTAAACAAAGGTCATTCCGCCACGTCTGACAAGTTTTGAGGGTTATTACACAGGTGATCATGTATATTGCTATAGTGACGGGTTGTCAGCCCATCGCCTAAATTGCAATACACTGAAACCCTCGATTCCCTTAGCTGACTTTTACAGCATGCACGGGACGAGATGCAGCTGGCACATTCTATCACTCTCCCAGTCCAGCATGGAAGTAAAATAAAACCATACACGTTGTTATTGTCATTTTCCGTCTTGAGCGAACAGAAAAGGATGGCAGTAGAGACGGCTGTATGGATGGATAGTTAAAGTCGTGATGTGAACGGGTCCCGAACTAAATTACTTAGAAATTGTTTAACAAGTTTTGACAGGATTATAAGTCCGTAAAAACTTCCATGCTGGACTGGGGGCGATAGAAAAACTTAGAATGTGCCAGCTGCATCTCCGGCATGCTGTAAAAACCAGCTATTCGAGGGTTTCAGAGGTATTTTGTAATTTAAACGACGGACTGACAACGCAATATACCTACCTAAACCTAAAAACTTGTCAGACGTGGCCGAACGACCTTTGTTTGGTTCGTTGATCCTCTACCTGCCCCATTAGAAATACAGGCATGATAGTATCTTATCTTCTTATCTTATCTAGCCTACATCGTCCCACTGCTGGGCAAAGGCCTCTCTCGTCTCCTTCCATTTTTCCCTGTTTTGGGCCTCAAGGTGCCAATCCTTGGAGAATGAGTCTAGCTCATTGCGCCATCTGCGACGGGGTCTTCCATGATAGTATATGTATAATAAATAAGTCCGTTTATATACTTACTGCCATCCTTTTCTGTTCGCTCAAGAAGGAAAATGACAATGACGACGTGTATGGTTTTACTTTAGTTAAATCTTGTTTACGCCGAATCGTGGCCAATGTTGAGTACGGCGCGTGGTGTAGTGACTGGTTTAGGATCGATTGTGCATGTTAAGCAATATTGACCATACTTTTAGCATAAAGCACGTTTAAAATACATACAATCACGCCTATATCCCTTACCAGGTTAGCAAAGCATAAATGTAAACATAATAAAAACCGCTTTTGCATGCCACGATTTTTTTATGGTCGATTTCAGATAGGTACTATAGTTAATGTGTGTGTATTGCGGTTGTTAGGTTTCTATACTATAATTATTAAAGGTAGATTATTCTCCAGCTACGTTAAAAATTAAAAAAAAAATACTATTAGACCACCTTGTTTAGACCTAATACCATCGAAATCCGTCCAGCCGTTGGGGCGGGAACCTGTCGGTCGACTATTTATGTCCAGGGTGTCAAATGGATTAGAATTCAAATGGACTAATGTGCCATTTGATAAATACAAAGATTTATAATTTAAAATGGCTTTACCGGGTGTAAGGTGTAAGGGACAGCTTCCCGCAAACTGATAAGGGTTTTTTGGGATATTTTTAGCACTCACAAATGCTATTTTATTTCATATAAATATGAAAGAAAGAAAATGATAAATTCGCCTCGGGCCACGACCTCAGGCAGGATTCGAACCTGCGCCTCTGGATTGCCGGTCCATTGCACTACCAACTATATGCTACCGAACATGCGGCCAGAGTGACGAAATTAGTATAGTCTTTCTTATGTACATGTAGTGTTTCTTAGGTAGCATAGTGCAATGGACCGGCAATCCAAAGGTACGAATCCTGCCTGAGGTCGTGGCCCGAGGCGAATTTATTATTTTCTTTCTTTCATATTTATCTGATAGGGGTTGCTCAGTCAACGAAACTGAACAACTTTCAGCAGGTTCTTTTTCAGGAAATGAAAATAAATTTTGGCTTTTCCATACAAATTATCTGATCGAGGTGTACATTTTTATAGGGAACACGTGTTTTTTTCATTTCCTAAAAAAAACCCTATCAGTTTGTGGGAAGCTGTCCCTTACACCCCGTCCGTATAGAAAAAAACAGGATATTAATAGTTTTACTATACAACCATCAATTTTCACCAGGTGGGCTTCAAAGGCTACGGCCTGTCCCCGGCGCAGCTGCCAGCGTCCGGCAGCTTCACATTCTCCGACGGGAAGGAGTACAGCATCACACACGGCTCCGTCATCATAGCAGCCATCACCAGCTGCACCAACACGTCGAATCCTAGTGTCATGCTGGGCGCCGGTAAGCTCTTCATTATTACAAGCTCTTCTTCAATGTCGATAACTGATAATTTATTTTCTTATCTTATAGATAGATATTTTCGTCAAAAGTCGAACTCGCTTCGCTCCAGTTATATTTTTATATTTTTGTGTATTAGTCTATCAATTTTCATGAAAAGTCGAGCTCGCTTCGCTCGTATAACTCTTATTACTTGTTCATACATTTGTCTATTTAATTTTCTTGAAAAATCGAGTAAAACTAAAAAGTACCTACAGATAGTGCTTTCCGAATTATTGTTATAATATAATATTTATTTATTTGACGCCATCTTTGTTTCAGGTTTGTTGGCTAAGAAAGCGGTGGAAGCTGGTCTATCTGTCCTCCCTTATATCAAAACCTCACTGTCGCCTGGTTCGGGAGTCGTTACTTACTATCTTAAGGTACGTATCAGTCCTACAGGGTAAATCTTCTTACCAAATGGATTTCTGCGGCTAAAATTTTGCCCTTTCCAAGAAAAAACAGGAAAAAAAACATCTATCCCTACTGGTGGGGATACTTGGAACAGGGGGGTTTTGATTTAACATGAACCTAGCCCTTGTAGTATGCCGGCGCGCGATAATGAATGTATCGCATCTATCTGTCACACTCCCATACAATTTGACAGATAGCTGCTGTGATAAAATGTGTGCTATCGCGGCTGCATGCTACATGGTGTCTACGTTTTTAAACTGTCCAATACTAGTAAGTCTCCTGACGTGGTTTGTGTAACGAGCACTATCAAAAGCAGCGACCAGAACCGATGGCTTAACGTGCTCCTCGTTCTGTTAAGGATAGATTTCGGTTATGGCAGATTCTTGTTAGGGCAGATTCCTGTTAAGGTAGATAAAGGACAGGCGCAAACACAACTATTTCGTAGCGTAGGTATGATCGGCTCCCGGCCTAAACTGGTATTCTGTCTGCTCCGTCTAAAATAACTATTACTTACTTTACATTACTTCTAAACAATCCTTAGGTCTAAATCTAAGGAAGTGACAGAGAAAAGTTTTAAAAATGTTTATATTTTGCGAGTTATGATTTTTTAATGAGTGAGGGCGCCACCGCTCGGCGTGGGTCCTCTTTAGTGATCGTGACGGTATCAATCTAATGGGGGTTTTTAATTTGCTCGTGCCGGAGAAAATATGGTCTTTTCAATGTGACAATAAATGATTCCAAAAGCTCCGACAGATGGCTTTAGTTGTATATGATCTGTCAAAATTTGAGATAGGCTTCATACTAATATATCTATGCTTATGCGAAAAATATTAAATTTTGGACACTGACAGATCGTGATCAAGCCCTCTATCAGAAATAATGAAAAGATCTTCTTTTTCTTATACAAATGTCATATTGAAAAGCCCATATTCTCAGTTTAAAAATAGATGGCGTTGTGCGCGCCTAACATTTTGACAGGTCGTATAACGTGGTTTTGATGTTTTCGTGACAAATAAGTTTTAGTGTTGTAGTTTAGAAAGGCTTTCTTAGTGCTGCTTTATTGAATAATGAACTATAGATAAGCAAAATACAGCTTTCGGATATGTAATAAGATTAATTTGACAAAATTAGAAAATATATAAATAGTCAATAGACTTTTTCCGTGTAAAGAAACGTTTTTTTAGCCAGTTTCAGCGCCCTCTTAAGGAACTCACAAGTATCGTCTAAAAAATTCCCATTTGCATGTACCCCGTGAAAATCGAACCACAACTCATAAGCCCAAAGCTCAGACTACTACACCTCAGACTCAGAGACAGTATAATATCTTTTTTAATTATTTTATTCGCAGGAATCCGGCGTGGTGCCGTACCTAGATAAGCTCGGGTTCAACACCGTCGGCTACGGGTGCATGACTTGCATAGGAAACTCGGGACCTATCGACGACAACATCGCTAACACCATTGAGAAGGTAACTCTATGTCTTTGGTAACTTAACTATAGACAACTAGCGTCATCTAGCGTAGACATGTTAAACCAGTAAATAACGGACAGCGCCTTGAAAGGCAACTATTTAGACAGATTGCGCCATCTAGCGACTGAATGTGGAACTACTAAGAACTTCTTAAAATAATGACAACTAGCGCCATCTAGCTACGAAACTATGAACAACTTAAAAGATATAAATTTACCTTGTGTATTTGCCTAGACAAGAGGCATGTCTTTTTACGGCTAGTTTACATTGAACAAGGTGTAGTAAGTACAAGCAGCGGCGGCGCGACACGGCGGTGCATTTCATACATTTTGACAGTTTTTGCCGCGCTGTGTCGCGCCGTTGCAGTGCCGGTATGTCTCATACATTTTCATACAAAGAATATTCGCCCCGTGTCGCGCCGCGCCACTGCGCTGTAGTGCTGCGGTGTAACCTTAAGGAGATTAGGAGAGCACATGAATCCATCATTCAAGATGTAGGAAGTTGAAAGCCAACTTTAAAAGCCACTGATAGAACGGTTTAAATGGTTCAACTTATGAAGAATCATAACCAGTATACATTAGTAGTTTATGAAGCTCCTACATAATGAAGGGTTTTACAATGCTGGACTGGGAGTGATAGAAAAACATAGAATGTGCCAGCTGCATCTCCTCCCGGGCATGCTGTAAAAATCAGCTAAGGGAATCGAGGGTTTCAGTATTGTAATTTAGGCGATGGGCTGACAACCCGTCACTCTAGCAATATACATAATCATCATCTGTATTAGCCCTCGAAACTTGTCAGACGTGGAGGAACAACCTATGTTTAGGTCGTTTTTGCTCTGCCTACCCCATTAGGGATAAAGGCGTGATTTTATGTTTATGTTTTTATGTTTATAATGCGAGTGTGTTTTTTTAATCAGCGCAGCGAATTTCAAAATAGTAATGACCATTGTAATACCTAATTATATGCAGCTTCATACACTATTTTATCTACTTGAATACATTGAAAATGAATTTACTTTTTCCGAAAGCGAACTATCCCAATGTTTTCCTAAACTTTATTGGTATATGATTAATGTGCAATACATTTCCGTCACACACACACATACACAAAAAAATATCTTCTTTTGGTACTATCACATATTTTTAGGCTCAAAATAAATAATTTCAAATATTTTCCCACGAAATTAATTATTTATTATACACACAATAATCAAGTGGCGCCATTTGCCTCCATAGTAAAAAGTTTTGTGATATTTTGTATGAAAACGATTCCTCATTGTTAGAGAATAGGAACCAAACTCTTGAAAAAATTAATCCCGATTTGTGATTTTATATCCTCTTTGACATGTCTCGCGCATGCGTTGTGGGCTTCACGTGGGCTGTTTAGTTTTTTTTCATTACTGGATACAAGGTTTTTGGTATCGATTGTGCATTTGTTCCTTCCCTTACTTCCATAACTATGAACATTTTACCCCATTATCACACTATACGCGCAACGCGGCGTATTGTCTAGGGTTCCATTGTTTTCACTCCGCGCGTAGGCGCGGTGCAAGTGTGCCATACCCCGCGTTTTTTTCCATACAAACCGATGTACTTACAAAGAACGATACAGCTCCGCCTCACCGCGCTACGCCGCGTTGAGCGTCAAGTGTGAAATCGGCCTTACTTTTCGTTGCATCTTTGTTAGAATTTGTATGGGGAAGGTGCAACGAAAAGTAAACTTTTTAATTTTTTCAGCATACTGTTTGTAAAGTACGTCAATATAAATTCGTTTTGACGTTTATAATTCGAACATTACTCTATGATAGTAGATAGACAGATTTACATAATATCTTATTGAAGAATAAATTACTCATGTCTATGATAGTAGATAAACAGATTTACATAATATCTTTTGAAAAATAAATTACTCTTTTTTTTTCTGTTTCTAGAACGAGCTAGTATGTTGCGGCGTCCTGTCCGGTAACCGCAACTTCGAGGGCCGCATTCACCCGAACACGCGGGCTAACTACCTCGCTTCGCCACTACTAGTTGTAGCCTATGCGTTGGCTGGCACTGTCGATATTGACTTCGAAAAGGAACCATTAGGTCAGTCTATGAACTAATTTAAACCACTGTGACCCAATATAGATCACTGTGACCCAATATGGACCACTATAATTCCACCTTCGAGGGTCGAATTCACCCGAACGAACACGAGGGCTAACTACCTCGCCTCACCATTGTTGATCATAGCTTATGCTTTGGCTGGCACTGTGGATATTCTCTTCGAAAAGAAACCTCACCACCAACCTTCGAAAGGAAACTTCAAAAGGAATTTGTTGTATCCCATCCCATAGAACAAACGCGATTTTTTGCCGGTTTTGTACTCCTTAAATATTTATATTCTGTTTTTAGTATTTGTTGTTATAGCGGCAACAGAAATACATCATCTTTCTCATTATGACACGTAGGCAAGCGCGCGGACGGATCTGCAGTGTTCCTGCGCGACATCTGGCCCACACGGAGCGAGATCCAGCAGGTGGAGAACAAGCACGTCATACCCACCATGTTCAAGGAGGTGAGGGGATCGTTCATTTGATATACCTACTTACAGCTACATTAGGTGATCTCAGCACTTTCCACATTCAAAGCTTTTAGATATAAAATATTCATTAAAAAAAAATGTAGCTATTTCAAAATTTATTACACTAAAACTAAGAATCTATAAAAAATAATACTAGGTATGGTTTGATTACAAAAGGAAATATTCGAAAATATCGCGGAAAAGTCACATCTCAATGCCGCGTTCCGAAAAAAACGCTAATGATTACATACTCAGTGATTACTTGTGCCATTATTTTTATAATTTCTAGAAAAGGATGGGTGCGCATTCTGCGCCATAGGTTGGAAAGAGACAGTTGAGCATTCTGCCAGTGTCGGGTAAAGCCATCTGTTATCGAATAGCAATACTTTTTTGTAGACTTGGACCTTGGAAAAATCCTCCAATACACATAACTTTTTTTTTACTGGATCGGAAATAAGCTTTTTTGTCAAAAAATGATCAAGCAAGATTGATGATTGACACTGGACTCCACTGACCACTTATGTCCACTAGTGGATGTATCACAGTTTTCTAATAGTTTTTTGTTAGCGACGTCTGTCGTATGTAACAACTTCCTATTATGATATTTTAAATTTCTATCATGCAGTTGTTTATGATGAAGAAAGATAACTGAAAACAAAAGTACACGAATTATTATTTATTTTGCAGGTGTACGCTAAGATCGAGCAGGGTTCTAGCGCGTGGCAAGCGCTGGATGTGCCGAAGGGCAAGCTGTACGGCTGGGACCCCAACTCCACCTACATCAAGAAACCACCATTCTTCGACGGCATGACTAAGGTTATTTTGGAAATATTATTTCATTAATTACCTACTCTTCAAACATGGCAAAAATTCCTTTCTGCTCCTTGTAATATCACTGCATTTTTGTTTTAATTTTGTGTCCTTCGTGCAATAAGGTATAGAGTCTATGCGAAAACAGAACAGGCATGGAATTTGAGGGCGCACATTTGTATTAATTAACCCACGGCTGGTTGCGTGGGGTTTATGCTTAGGTCTTTGACCTAAAAATTGACGATTGACGGATAGGAAAAAACACGATCAATATTTATATTTTATTAAAATTGCATTTTGGTGCAAAAGAAAAACATAGAATGTGCCAGCTGCATCTCCTCCCGGGTATGCTGTAAAAATCAGCTAAGAAATTTGGGCTGACAACCTGTCACTAAAGCAATATAGAAATCTTAATTAACAAATAAGCAACTCTCAAAGTTAGACGTGGCGTGTTTAGTTCGTTGACGCTCTGCTTGACCTTTTACGGATAAGGGCGTCATTAAAGCATATATGTGTGTATTTTTACAGGAGCTGCCCGCTATCCGCAGTATAGAAAACGCCCGCTGCCTGCTTCTACTCGGCGACTCAGTAACCACCGACCACATCTCCCCAGCCGGCTCCATAGCCAGGAACTCACCAGCTGCGAGATACTTGAGTGGTAGAGGGTAAAAGAATAGTTCTGTATTAATATAGAAGCATCAATCAACAGCAATATTATCAAAATAAAAAAAAAGCGTGTGTGCCGAGCACCCGTGTCAGAAGTCAAACTTCTTTGACATTTCTGACATCGTAACGGGACAAACGGGACAATCCAAAATAGCCCCCGTTTGCTCGTGTTGCTAAAGAAGTTTCACTTCAATTGAATAAGGCAAGGGATTTTATTTATACTCTATCTATTGTATGGTTTTATTTACATAATTTCATGGTTTTACGCTTCTCCGTAAGATTATGGCGCGCAACTGCACATTTCCAGTGTATTTTACCCGCCATCTTACAACATGGCGGCTAAATTTGACAGAGAACACGTAAAATCCTGTATGATCCTGACTTATCCTATTTTTAAGTCTGTCATGTTATCTTATTTATTTTAAGTATTTTTTATTGCTTCCCTTCTTTAAAGTACTTTTACTTGTAAAATCATAGATTATTCGAAACCGGTAGAGAGTTAAATCTCCTGTCCTTTTTCAATCTTATTAATCTAAAAAAAAATAGGTTTCAAAGATGACATCTAGATCTAGAATTGGACCCATTAGCATGTTATATTTTATTTGCAGCTTAACCCCCCGCGAGTTCAACTCGTACGGCTCGCGTCGCGGCAACGACGCCGTCATGTCGCGAGGCACCTTCGCTAACATCCGCATCGTCAACAAACTAGCGCCCAATCCGGGGCCGAAGACCACTCACTACCCTAGCAAGGACCTCATGGACATCTTTGACGCTGCTGAGAGGTCAGTACATTATAGGTAGCATTTTCAAATTAAACTGGAGAAGTCTTCATTTCCCATGATGCCCGGTCCCAAAACATCGGTTCTCATTTAATGTATTAAAATTTCGTTTCATGACTCTTCGTTGTTCGCCAGGTATGCTGAAGAGAAGGTGCCTCTGATCGCGATCGTGGGCAAGGACTACGGCTCGGGCTCCAGCAGGGACTGGGCCGCCAAGGGACCCTTCCTACTGGTAGGTATTTCTAAATCAAATCAATATGAATGTCAACAGCAATCTGTATAACTCGGCATTACCAGGCCGGTTTCACTCCGGACTTTAGGTACGGAACCGGTTTCCGCCTAAGGCCGCCCAAATGGCCGGCCTTAGCCTTCTTTACTCGTTGCCTCGTTCCGAATTGTGTCGCGCGGAAGCCAACCCTACTACGTTTACTTTACGTGTACTTGTTGCGTATCTTTCGCAAATTGAGCGGGCGTTGTAGGGGAGTGAAATTTCTATATCGTTAGGTACTATTTATTATTCAGTGGCATTACATACAATGCCTAGTCTACGTTTAGAATGCCTAAAATGTCCAGGCTATGCATGAAATATTATTTATTTCAAACTTGGCCTAGGCATTGTGTACAAATGAACAGCCGGTAATGTGTTAATTAGGTAAGGTTAGGATAGTTTAGGTAAGGTTAGGTTAGATATCAATTTATTTCACACATTGCCGGTGGACCAGCAGACATTCTATACAATACCGAGGCATTATCTACAATGCCTAGGCAAAGCATATAATAGATATGTATTAATATTCATAATATTTCACACATTGCCTACCGGCCCAACGCATTCTATACATAGTCTAGGCATTGTGTATAATACCTGTGTTATACACATTTCCGGTAACACGAATATTAAATTAAGAATATTGGCGGGTACAGACACAGCGTAAAAATGTTTCAGTAACCACTTCAAAAATGAACGCCGGAGGAAAAACATGTTTGACCCCTAATAATACAACATATAAATAAAACATCTGATGATGTAAATTCCTACTTTTAGATTTCTAGCTCATAATATTGTCAGGTTGAAATAAAAAAATGCGTGGAAGAATTATTTCGATACGACAAATTTGTTACCGAGATATAGAATTTTTAAATGCGCGTACCGGCTGCCCGGTGCATGTCCGAACCACGCGTTTGTTCCGGACGAAGAAAAAATTACGTCAGACTTACTTCGGGTTGCGGAGGTCAGATGGCATTCGCTCTCTGTAAAAACCAGTGCCCTCGTTCAATCCCCTAGATTAGGTAGCCGACCCTGTGAAATACGGGAAAAAGGCTAGGAAGATGATGGTAGACTTACTCCAGTAGCGGGCGGGCGCACGCCGCGATATTTAAACGAAGTTGGCATGAAGATTTTGGAATGAAACAAAAACTAGTGTATTTGTATACCTACAGCTACAGGCTCTAATGTGACAGTACTTTCAAGCTGATTTACGTAATCTTTCACTATTCTCATTCAACTGTCTAGGTACTTAAAGTGAACTGTCGTTACCAGGTTTAGATTATTAGGTCCTAAGGTTGAAATTTTCACAGAGTCAATCTAGGAAGACTGCATGGTTCATGATCTTGAGATACAGGGTGTTAATTTAATTGCATGCCATAGCTTAGTGGGTGTTTCAGTAACGTAAAAGGAGTCCATAAAAAATACTTAAAAAAATCCAACTCAAAACATTAAAAAACAATAGTCTGTATTTATTATGATTCCAAGAGCTGCATCTAGCTCTCGCGCTGAGATACAGGGTGTTAATTTAATTGCGTGCCATAGCTTAGTGGATGTTTCCGTAACGTAAAAGGAGCCCATAAAAAATATTTAAAAAAATCCAACTCAAAACGTTAAAAAACAATAGCTGCATCTAGCTCTCGCGCTATAACAGAGCCCGCGCGAGTCACTATCACTGGTCGATAGCGACCCGCGCGTCGCGCGGGATTGATTATAGCGCGGCGGCCAAACGCAACTCTGGGAATCATTATGATACCTACCGACTATTGTTTTTTTTATTTTATGATTTGGATATTTTAAATATTTTTAAGGGCTCCTTTTACGTTACTGAAACCCCCCCTAAGCTATGGCACGCAATTAAATTAACACCCTGTATAGCCTGGCGACAGACATATTAGAGTCCAGCAATTCTTTAAGTATCAATAGATCTTTAAAAAGAGTTTATTTTTAACTACTTTTTTTTATTCTTCAGGGTATCCGTGCCGTAATAGGCGAGTCGTTTGAGCGCATCCACCGTTCAAACCTCGTCGGTATGGGCGTCATCCCGCTGCAATTCATTAACGGAGAAAACGCTGAATCCCTGGGCCTTACTGGAACTGAGAAGTATACCATCAACATGCCGGCAACTATAGTGCCTGGACAGCTGGTAACAGTTCAGGTGGGTTGACGATAGGTGGCGCTGTAAGTAGTAGCTGGTTCAAGTAAGATGACAATAGGTGGCGCTGTAAGTATAGTTAACAAATAGTTCTCAAACACTGAGGATTTGGAGATATGCCGCTGCAGTTCAACAACGGACAAAACGCTGAATCCCTGAGCCTTACTGGTACTGAGCAATATACTATCAATATGCCGGCAACTAACTATAGTGCCTGGAGAGCTGGTAACACTTCAGTTGGGTTGACGATAGGTGGCGTTGTAAGTAGTAGCTGGTTCAAGTAAGATGACAATAGGTTGCGCTATAAGCAGAGTTAACAAATAGTTCTCAAACACTGTGAGGACTTGGCGTCATGCCGCTGCAGTTTAACAATGGAGAAAACGCTGAATCCCTGGGCCTTACTGGTACTGAGAAGTGTACCATCAACATGCCGGCAACTATAGTGCCTGGACAGCTGGTAACAGTTCAGGTAAGTTGACATTTGGGAACGCGATATCGCCCTGTCGATCAGAGAGATGGTAGTTTAGGTGAGATGGCGTTAAGTGGCACTGTTAGTAGTAACTTAAGATGATTATAGATGGCGCTGCTTGCTAGTAGTAGCTTAAGAGGACGATAGATGGCACTGTAAGTAATAACTATTAGTTTATAAAATGCGATGACGACTAGAAGTCAGATACAGAAGTCATCCCGCTACAGTTCATCAACGGAGAAAACGCTGAGTCCCTGGGGCTTACTGGGACAGAGCAATATACCATCAACATGCCGGCTACCATAGTATAGTGCCTGGGAAGCTGGTTACAGTTCAAGTGGGTTGACGATAGATGGCGTTGTTAGTAGTAACTTAAGACGACGATATATGGCGCTGTAAGTATTAGCAAGTTCATGTAAAGCAACGACAGGTGGCACTGTAAGTAATAACTTGTGCTTCTTGTACTACTTACTAGTCATCCTGCTGCAGCTTACGGAGTTCCCTCAGTGAAGTGGTCCATTCAGACCTTCCGATCCTAACTTCCGATCAATCCTAATTCGGACAGTGTATCGTAATCGGACATTCGATGTAGTCGGAACGGTCGCTACACTTTATCTGATTAAGGACTGATCGGAAGTTAGAATCGGAAGGTCTGGATGGTCCATTAATCTGGCTTATCCATTTCTTTCAGGTTGACAACGGCAAGAGCTTCCAAGTGAAGGCACGTTTCGACACGGAAGTCGACCTCACGTACTTCAAGAACGGTGGCATCCTCAACTACATGGTCAGGAAAATGTTATAATTGGCTACTTTCCAACTAGTCAAATCAGCAACTTTTTATGAAATGTCAAAAACGCTTTTTTGTATGAAAATAGTAAATTATGACGTCACATTTTAGTAAATATTGACTAATCAAATCAATAACTTATATACTTTTAATTCGATTGTTAAAATCGAAATGTGCATTTTTTTTTAAATGATGAATGAAATCCACAATATTTTTAGCCATCAGTTTTAAGTATAAACGTTTTGAATTTTTTAAGCTACCCAGTCAAGTACCCAATTGTTAGACATTGTGTTGGACTTTATGGAGTCGATGTCGATGATGTATGAATTTATTTGATTGGTGGTAGATATGGTTGAATAACTAACTCTTTTTAAAGGGGATGTAACCTTTTTGGCATAGTGCGAATGGCGACCCTTATATTTTGCTTAAATATTTCAGCGCAAGATTAAACCTAAGCTATTCGATTCTAGACGTAAATACAAACCTAAAATATACAAGGTGATTTTTGTCGAAAGCGTAACATTACTGAGAAATTTTTGTTTTAAAATTGATTTTTCGAAATTCAGATATCTTTGATTTAAAATATCTCGGTAATGTGACGCTTAAACAAAAAATCACAAGGGATATTTTCTATTTATATTTGTGTGTAAAATCGAATGGTTTAGGTTTTATTGTGCTCCGCGACATTGATAATAAAATATAAGATTCGTCATTCACACTCTGCCAGGCTCCATACAAAAATGTTACATCCCTTTCAAGATAGTTCTTATTTAGAATCAACGTTACTTTTTGGAAAATTGACGTTTTGGGTCTGTACAAGGAATGAAACTATTCGAGTCAGGAAAGCCAAATTTTGTAACATATTCCCAATCATTTTTCGAATTAATGTAAAGAAACGAAAAATACTCGAAAGTCACTAAATATAATTATTAAAAAAAAATTGTTATTGAACACAAAGAAACACAACCATTCCATATAATCATGCATATTTGAATAAAATCAGCAGTTTTTGTAATATTTTTAGTTTTTTATTATGGGCCAATCATTTATTTATTATTAAAATATAATTGAGAAAAAAGGGTGTAAAATGCACATAGATTTAAGGTACTTTTAATGTTTTTCATGTTTATAAAGGCTGCTACATACCGCCCGCCGGCATGCCGGCGGTACAAGCCGCAGAAATGAGCGGTCCGCACGAAACTAAACCTTAACTCCAAGCGCTAAGTAACCTTGAGCCGCGCGCGGCCCGTGCGTCATCTCGCGGCTCGTTCGGCGGCAAGGCCGGCGGCCATGCCGGCGGCCATGCCGGCGGCTTTGGTGTGTAGGAGGCTTAAGAGGGTAGATAATGGTTTTTATTGTTAAGCAACATATAGTTAGCAATGTAACAAGTTATAAGTAGTTATCAATTTACTAAAGTAATTCATATTTTGTTACATAAATGTTTTCTTATTTCTAAAATCTGGAATAAACTTTTTACTTCCCTACTTCAGAGTTTTAATAGTATATTGCTAACCAAGGGATGGAAGTCATCAAATGCATACGAGGTTTTTGGGTTCGAGTATGCATTTGATGCTTACACCCGAGGTAAGTACTAGTACTATGCTTTACATATCGAATGAAAGATAAGTTAAAATTATGGGAAAATATAAGAAAATTAAAACATGAAAGTACGACGAAACAGTAGACAAAACCAACTAACTATGAGCGAATTTAACTATCTCAAATATATGCATTCGCGTAAGAAAAATTATCTAATTTGCAAGTGGACATTTTGTTAAGTATACTGACTGACTGTTAATTTGTAAATGTTTAATAGTAAAATGCTAAGTAATAAATCGACAAACTCAAGTTTTAAGGTTATAAATATGTTGTTAAAACCACAGAGTAAAAATTTCATAATTGGCTACTTTCCAACTAGTCAAATCAGCAACTTTTTATGAAATGTCAAAAACGCTTTTTTGTATGAAAATAGTGAGTTATGACGTCACATTTTAGTAAATATTGACTACTCAAATCAATAACTTATATACTTTTTATTCGATTATTAAAATCTAAATGAGCATTTCTTTTTTTAATGATGAATGAAATCCACAATATTTTTAGCCATCAGTTTTAAGTATAAACGTTTTGATTTTTTTAAGCTACCCAGTCAAGTACCCAATTCATACTATGTTTACTTTTTTATGGCCTTATTCCGTGATTCTATGCGACATATTTAGTACTGGCCAGTTCGAAATTTAAATAAATTCGAATAGAATTTGTTTAAAAAATCGATTCCGATTCGATTAATCATCCACTTCCGTGTGTTAGAAATAAGGCTAGAGTCTGTTCGAAAAGAGAACAGGCATGAAATTCGAGGGCGCGCATTTGTATTTAATTAACTGTCGCTTGGTCGAGTGAGGATTATGCCCAAGTCTTTAACAGTAACCTTCTACATTAAATTTTGGAGGTTTTAGGTCAAAGACCTAGGCATAAACCCCACGCAACCAGCCGTGGGTTAATAAATACAAATGTGCGCCCTCCGATTCTATGCGTGTTCTCTATTCGCCACAGACTCTTAAGATGCCTTTTTGCTTCATCTGCCAAATATTGAGGGATAATTTTTCATCCCTATATATACAGTCTTATACTTACTTATTTTTCATTTATTGTTCATTAAAATTTCAACAAACATACGCGCTACAGAAACCTATTTGCTGTTGATATAGGTAGGTACGTGGCGTGAATGAACTCGTTAAAGGTTCTTCACTCAGAAACTATAAAAACTTTCCTATCACAACATGAAGTTAAAGGGTGACATTGGTAGCAATTCGTGGTTGCAAAATACGCGACTTAACTAATATAAGTCCATACCTGTCACTTTCTATCATGAGAGAACAGAATGGGATGGCAATAATTTTAGTTGAGATTTAGTTAAGTCGGGAAGGTTACGAATCGGGCCCATTGGTAATAAATTATAATAAAAACCTACGTATTATTAAGTATGATCAATAAATAAATACCAGTTGTACAAATATTTCGTTTAGAAAGACTTTTACTATAAAAGGCCAAGGGCTTGGAGGATTTAATTACATTCGACACAGATTTGGTCTAGACTTTATCGGTTTTCAAAATGGTGTCTTGTAAACTTTTAGCTGTCTTTTCGGTGGTAAGTTTTTTTTTTATGTAGCCTAGTACCTAAGGTGGTAAGTTATAGACTTAAAAAATATTTTTTGGAACACTTAGCTATATTGTGTACGGAAAAGACATCATTCAATTACTTTATATCACATTTTAAGACTGGTGTTTTCACCAATCTTTCCCTTTTTATTTACCATTCATCAAACTAGTTGTCAAAAATGCGGAAAAAAGTGAGAAATTATAATATTAAAAATGGACTAAATATTTTGCACACGCCTTAAAATAATAAATTGAGTAAGTACGGTAACAATTCGTGGTTGCAAAATACGTGACTTAACTAATATAAGTCTATACCTGTCATTAGAGATGGGTAACCACCCGGGTTAAAACCCAAGCGTGGGTTAAAACCCAATTATCACCCGTTTCAATCCACCCAAACCACCCACTGACCGGGTGAAAACTAAATCTTGTTAATAATTTAGTTTTTGCTAAAATTATCATTAGTGAGTGCTAGTGATTCAATTACGTGATTGCATAGGTAGGTATTTTGCATTACCTAGTTACTAAAGTAGGTGTATTAGTTAATTTTCCGAATTTTGATTTTAAAAGTTCCGTTGATTTTGTACAATTTTCCGAGTTTCGATAATGGAAACTAAATGGATACTAAAACAAGGCATTATTTTGTTATCTATGAGACATGTAAATTATTTAATTATTACAATATTTGCGAAATGTTGATTTTATTTTTGCCTTTTATTTTACCTTTCCCAAACCTTCGGGGAATTAGTATTTTACCATGCCCTAAACATTTACAAATTAACAGTCAGTCAGTATACTTAACAAAATGTCCACTTGCAAATTAGATAATTTTTCTTACGCGAATGCATATATTTGAGATAGTTAAATTCGCTCATAGTTAGTTGGTTTTGTCTACTGTTTCGTCGTACTTTCATGTTTTAATTTTCTTATATTTTCCCATAATTTTAACTTATCTTTCATTCGATATGTAAAGCATAGTACTAGTACTTACCTCGGGTGTAAGCATCAAATGCATACTCGAACCCAAAAACCTCGTATGCATTTGATGACTTCCATCCCTTGGTTAGCAATATACTATTAAAACTCTGAAGTAGGGAAGTAAAAAGTTTATTCCAGATTTTAGAAATAAGAAAACATTTATGTAACAAAATATGAATTACTTTAGTAAATTGATAACTACTTATAACTTGTTACATTGCTAACTATATGTTGCTTAACAATAAAAACCATTATCTACCCTCTTAAGCCTCCTACACACCAAAGCCGCCGGCATGGCCGCCGGCATGGCCGCCGGCCTTGCCGCCGAACGAGCCGCGAGATGACGCACGGGCCGCGCGCGGCTCAAGGTTACTTAGCGCTTGGAGTTAAGGTTTAGTTTCGTGCGGACCGCTCATTTCTGCGGCTTGTACCGCCGGCATGCCGGCGGGCGGTATGTAGCAGCCTTTATAAACATGAAAAACATTAAAAGTACCTTAAATCTATGTGCATTTTACACCCTTTTTTCTCAATTATATTTTAATAATAAATAAATGATTGGCCCATAATAAAAAACTAAAAATATTACAAAAACTGCTGATTTTATTCAAATATGCATGATTATATGGAATGGTTGTGTTTCTTTGTGTTCAATAACAATTTTTTTTTAATAATTATATTTAGTGACTTTCGAGTATTTTTCGTTTCTTTACATTAATTCGAAAAATGATTGGGAATATGTTACAAAATTTGGCTTTCCTGACTCGAATAGTTTCATTCCTTGTACAGACCCAAAACGTCAATTTTCCAAAAAGTAACGTTGATTCTAAATAAGAACTATCTTGAAAGGGATGTAACATTTTTGTATGGAGCCTGGCAGAGTGTGAATGACGAATCTTATATTTTATTATCAATGTCGCGGAGCACAATAAAACCTAAACCATTCGATTTTACACACAAATATAAATAGAAAATATCCCTTGTGATTTTTTGTTTAAGCGTCACATTACCGAGATATTTTAAATCAAAGATATCTGAATTTCGAAAAATCAATTTTAAAACAAAAATTTCTCAGTAATGTTACGCTTTCGACAAAAATCACCTTGTATATTTTAGGTTTGTATTTACGTCTAGAATCGAATAGCTTAGGTTTAATCTTGCGCTGAAATATTTAAGCAAAATATAAGGGTCGCCATTCGCACTATGCCAAAAAGGTTACATCCCCTTTAAAAAGAGTTAGTTATTCAACCATATCTACCACCAATCAAATAAATTCATACATCATCGACATCGACTCCATAAAGTCCAACACAATGTCTAACAATTGGGTACTTGACTGGGTAGCTTAAAAAATTCAAAACGTTTTAT
>JARACY010004340.1:0-27458 GCA_029255725.1 Scrobipalpa atriplicella | reverse complement strand
AAAGGAAGCTAGATGAAAAAGCAACAACACTTATCCAAATAGTGGTGAATTTATCTAACCCCCATATGTTCCACATGACGGTGGTGGCTAAGCAAAATGTTTTTTTTTCCTCTCTTGGGAAATTCCCACTATTTGGATAAGTGTTGTTGCTTTTTCATCTAGCTTCCTTTTGTGTTGTATTTTCAAAGATGAAGTAGTCAATTTTGCGGGGTAAGTTGTGATGATATTTAGAATAATTTTCGTCACATAAGAATATCCTTGTTTACCTACATACAGATGGCAAGAAAGTATTAAATTTTTACATACACATTTTATTTTTAAAATATAATTTGAATAGTAACATTTTGTACCAAGTCAGAGGCCTAATTAGCTGATATTAACTTTATAGAAATATAGACGGTTTAAAAACTGTAAATTCCATCCGATAATAAAACGAAGAAGTTACAAATAATATTCTACGAACAAAATAACTTTCTGTTCCTTATTGTCAAAATTATGGCACTAAAATCGTGGGAATTAATCGCTCAATTAAATTCGCTCTCTAACAGAGGAGACAATAAATTTGAATCTCCCAACTTTATTACTTAGTTGAACATTGATTTTGCACGAATTTATTAAATTGTCGGATTACGATCCATTTACTTAGTCTATAATATTGTTACCTAATAGAAAATCTTTGTTTGTTTGTTACGAAAATTCCTTTCAAAATTGAAAAGGCAACTTTTCACCGCGGCGGGAATATAATAGTTTATTTTCACGGGAAAACAAAGCAAAATCCAGAATAATAAAATAACCTACAAATGAAAACTCTCATATAATAGAGCCACTTTATCCAGAAAAAGTAACCGTTTATATATTTTACCTGATAAGCGAGTATATATTAGACCGTCTATTGTGAAATTATAATTGATAGAAGTCGTTAAACAAGACCAAAGGACAATCAAGATGGAAACTTTGATAGACCGTAAAATGTTAATAGTTTGATATTAGTTCAAAACTTATTATTAACATGTATTTATAGCTTTATAGCTTTTAGTTCCCGAATGCCATCAGTCGGGATTTTTATTAGCGTGGATTGATATATCGTCCACAACATATTCACTATTTTCGACCCGCGGTAAGACATGGGTGTATGCTATCCTGGGCCGGCATCACACGGGCAATCAGAAGGTCGGACGAGTAGATCCGTTCGGCTACCCCAAACTCTGACACCAGGGTTTATCGTGTCCACACCCTAGAAGAAGAAGAAGAGTGGATTTACGGAAACGTATGTCCAAGTTGTCAGCCTATCACCTAAATTGCAGTACCTACACTGTAACCGTCGAATCTTTTTTGATGTCTTCTACAGCATGTCAGGGAGGAGGGAAGCTGAACATTCTACAACGTGTAACATAAAGGGTATATGCATCGTGAAATGTGTGAATCTACCCATGAAACTGAACAACTTTCCTTAAGGAACATAGGTCGAAAAACGAAAAAAAAGTTTTGACTTCCCATACTAAATGCGCTATCAGCTGATGTACTTTGTATGGAAGGTCAAATTTTTTTTCCGTTTTTCGGCCTATGTTCCTTAAGGAAAGTTGTTCAGTTTCATGGGTAGATTCACACATTTCTCGATGCATATACCCGTTCTGTTACACGTTGTATATTTTTCCATCACTCTTAGTCCAGCATGGAAGAATGATACATTTAGATGATACATTTTACGTTAATTTGTATCACTCTTATCACCATTGTTTTTCCGTATTTGTTTATTAGTATCTCTTTTACAATCTTCGAAGGTTGTGAGCCCGTGTGATTCGGAGAAGAGGAAACCCAAGTTAACCGGAAGGGTTTCCACACCATAAAACATTAATGCATTTATGGCGTCGACCGACCCTAAAAAAGGTACTGTTTTTCGCACAAATATACGGGAAAAGCGGAGGAAATGCCGGTAGGTGTATGGGGAAGCTGAAATGTGTGAGCTTGTTGCCCGGGGTGGACCACTAGGAGGTAGATCCCATCCCACCCCAAAGGGAGGCGCTAGCTTTAGCCAAGACCTAAAAAATATTATACCTAAGTACTATATTTGTGTACTTCAGGACCGATGAATATACTTAAAAAACAAACATAATAAATAGCATAATCAACTAGTTAAAAAAGATAACGAAACATGTCCAAAGTAATTGATTCTATAAATTTATGCTCGTGTGATTTTTGTGTATGTGTGGGTTGGATGGAGTAAACGGTACCCTTACTGAAATTTTACAATCAAGCTTCATTAGGAATGAATGACCCATCCGTCCATTCATCCATAACTGAGACACAGTAGAAGAAAGTAACAGTAAAACGTCTTCATATAAGCCACTGAAATAAGCCTAGAGAAGTCCTCTCTCATAATGCCAAAAACCTCGAAACTCACTATTTTGCACAACAACCTGCTGTTTGTCTTTAATGGTCAGTTTCGCTAGATTTTGTATGAAGATGTTTTACTGTTACTTTCTTCTACTGTGTCTCAGTTATGGATGAATGGACGGATGGGTCATTCATTCCTAATGAAGCTTGATTGTAAAATTTCAGTAAGGGTACCGTTTACTCCATCCAACCCACACATACACAAAAATCACACGAGCATAAATTTATAGAATCAATTACTTTGGACATGTTTCGTTATCTTTTTTAACTAGTTGATTATGCTATTTATTATGTTTGTTTTTTAAGTATATTCATCGGTCCTGAAGTACACAAATATAGTACTTAGGTATAATATTTTTTAGGTCTTGGCTAAAGCTAGCGCCTCCCTTTGGGGTGGGATGGGATCTACCTCCTAGTGGTCCACCCCGGGCAACAAGCTCACACATTTCAGCTTCCCCATACACCTACCGGCATTTCCTCCGCTTTTCCCGTATATTTGTGCGAAAAACAGTACCTTTTTTAGGGTCGGTCGACGCCATAAATGCATTAATGTTTTATGGTGTGGAAACCCTTCCGGTTAACTTGGGTTTCCTCTTCTCCGAATCACACGGGCTCACAACCTTCGAAGATTGTAAAAGAGATACTAATAAACAAATACGGAAAAACAATGGTGATAAGAGTGATACAAATTAACGTAAAATGTATCATCTAAATGTATCATTCTTCCATGCTGGACTAAGAGTGATGGAAAAATATACAACGTGTAACAGAACGGGTATATGCATCGAGAAATGTGTGAATCTACCCATGAAACTGAACAACTTTCCTTAAGGAACATAGGCCGAAAAACGGAAAAAAAAATTTGACCTTCCATACAAAGTACATCAGCTGATAGCGCATTTAGTATGGGAAGTCAAAACTTTTTTTTCGTTTTTCGACCTATGTTCCTTAAGGAAAGTTGTTCAGTTTCATGGGTAGATTCACACATTTCACGATGCATATACCCTTTATGTTACACGTTGTAGAATGTTCAGCTTCCCTCCTCCCTGACATGCTGTAGAAGACATCAAAAAAGATTCGACGGTTACAGTGTAGGTACTGCAATTTAGGTGATAGGCTGACAACTTGGACATACGTTTCCGTAAATCCACTCTTCTTCTTCTTCTAGGGTGTGGACACGATAAACCCTGGTGTCAGAGTTTGGGGTAGCCGAACGGATCTACTCGTCCGACCTTCTGATTGCCCGTGTGATGCCGGCCCAGGATAGCATACACCCATGTCTTACCGCGGGTCGAAAATAGTGAATATGTTGTGGACGATATATCAATCCACGCTAATAAAAATCCCGACTGATGGCATTCGGGAACTAAAAGCTATAAAGCTATAAATACATGTTAATAATAAGTTTTGAACTAATATCAAACTATTAACATTTTACGGTCTATCAAAGTTTCCATCTTGATTGTCCTTTGGTCTTGTTTAACGACTTCTATCAATTATAATTTCACAATAGACGGTCTAATATATACTCGCTTATCAGGTAAAATATATAAACGGTTACTTTTTCTGGATAAAGTGGCTCTATTATATGAGAGTTTTCATTTGTAGGTTATTTTATTATTCTGGATTTTGCTTTGTTTTCCCGTGAAAATAAACTATTATATTCCCGCCGCGGTGAAAAGTTGCCTTTTCAATTTTGAAAGGAATTTTCGTAACAAACAAACAAAGATTTTCTATTAGGTAACAATATTATAGACTAAGTAAATGGATCGTAATCCGACAATTTAATAAATTCGTGCAAAATCAATGTTCAACTAAGTAATAAAGTTGGGAGATTCAAATTTATTGTCTCCTCTGTTAGAGAGCGAATTTAATTGAGCGATTAATTCCCACGATTTTAGTGCCATAATTTTGACAATAAGGAACAGAAAGTTATTTTGTTCGTAGAATATTATTTGTAACTTCTTCGTTTTATTATCGGATGGAATTTACAGTTTTTAAACCGTCTATATTTCTATAAAGTTAATATCAGCTAATTAGGCCTCTGACTTGGTACAAAATGTTACTATTCAAATTATATTTTAAAAATAAAATGTGTATGTAAAAATTTAATACTTTCTTGCCATCTGTATGTAGGTAAACAAGGATATTCTTATGTGACGAAAATTATTCTAAATATCATCACAACTTACCCCGCAAAATTGACTACTTCATCTTTGAAAATACAACACAAAAGGAAGCTAGATGAAAAAGCAACAACACTTATCCAAATAGTGGGAATTTCCCAAGAGAGGAAAAAAAAACATTTTGCTTAGCCACCACCGTCATGTGGAACATATGGGGGTTAGATAAATTCACCACTATTTGGATAAGTGTTGTTGCTTTTTCATCTAGCTTCCTTTTGTGTTGTATTTTCAAAGATGAAGTAGTCAATTTTGCGGGGTAAGTTGTGATGATATTTAGAATAATTTTCGTCACATAAGAATATCCTTGTTTACCTACATACAGATGGCAAGAAAGTATTAAATTTTTACATACACATTTTATTTTTAAAATATAATTTGAATAGTAACATTTTGTACCAAGTCAGAGGCCTAATTAGCTGATATTAACTTTATAGAAATATAGACGGTTTAAAAACTGTAAATTCCATCCGATAATAAAACGAAGAAGTTACAAATAATATTCTACGAACAAAATAACTTTCTGTTCCTTATTGTCAAAATTATGGCACTAAAATCGTGGGAATTAATCGCTCAATTAAATTCGCTCTCTAACAGAGGAGACAATAAATTTGAATCTCCCAACTTTATTACTTAGTTGAACATTGATTTTGCACGAATTTATTAAATTGTCGGATTACGATCCATTTACTTAGTCTATAATATTGTTACCTAATAGAAAATCTTTGTTTGTTTGTTACGAAAATTCCTTTCAAAATTGAAAAGGCAACTTTTCACCGCGGCGGGAATATAATAGTTTATTTTCACGGGAAAACAAAGCAAAATCCAGAATAATAAAATAACCTACAAATGAAAACTCTCATATAATAGAGCCACTTTATCCAGAAAAAGTAACCGTTTATATATTTTACCTGATAAGCGAGTATATATTAGACCGTCTATTGTGAAATTATAATTGATAGAAGTCGTTAAACAAGACCAAAGGACAATCAAGATGGAAACTTTGATAGACCGTAAAATGTTAATAGTTTGATATTAGTTCAAAACTTATTATTAACATGTATTTATAGCTTTATAGCTTTTAGTTCCCGAATGCCATCAGTCGGGATTTTTATTAGCGTGGATTGATATATCGTCCACAACATATTCACTATTTTCGACCCGCGGTAAGACATGGGTGTATGCTATCCTGGGCCGGCATCACACGGGCAATCAGAAGGTCGGACGAGTAGATCCGTTCGGCTACCCCAAACTCTGACACCAGGGTTTATCGTGTCCACACCCTAGAAGAAGAAGAAGAGTGGATTTACGGAAACGTATGTCCAAGTTGTCAGCCTATCACCTAAATTGCAGTACCTACACTGTAACCGTCGAATCTTTTTTGATGTCTTCTACAGCATGTCAGGGAGGAGGGAAGCTGAACATTCTACAACGTGTAACATAAAGGGTATATGCATCGTGAAATGTGTGAATCTACCCATGAAACTGAACAACTTTCCTTAAGGAACATAGGTCGAAAAACGAAAAAAAAGTTTTGACTTCCCATACTAAATGCGCTATCAGCTGATGTACTTTGTATGGAAGGTCAAATTTTTTTTTCCGTTTTTCGGCCTATGTTCCTTAAGGAAAGTTGTTCAGTTTCATGGGTAGATTCACACATTTCTCGATGCATATACCCGTTCTGTTACACGTTGTATATTTTTCCATCACTCTTAGTCCAGCATGGAAGAATGATACATTTAGATGATACATTTTACGTTAATTTGTATCACTCTTATCACCATTGTTTTTCCGTATTTGTTTATTAGTATCTCTTTTACAATCTTCGAAGGTTGTGAGCCCGTGTGATTCGGAGAAGAGGAAACCCAAGTTAACCGGAAGGGTTTCCACACCATAAAACATTAATGCATTTATGGCGTCGACCGACCCTAAAAAAGGTACTGTTTTTCGCACAAATATACGGGAAAAGCGGAGGAAATGCCGGTAGGTGTATGGGGAAGCTGAAATGTGTGAGCTTGTTGCCCGGGGTGGACCACTAGGAGGTAGATCCCATCCCACCCCAAAGGGAGGCGCTAGCTTTAGCCAAGACCTAAAAAATATTATACCTAAGTACTATATTTGTGTACTTCAGGACCGATGAATATACTTAAAAAACAAACATAATAAATAGCATAATCAACTAGTTAAAAAAGATAACGAAACATGTCCAAAGTAATTGATTCTATAAATTTATGCTCGTGTGATTTTTGTGTATGTGTGGGTTGGATGGAGTAAACGGTACCCTTACTGAAATTTTACAATCAAGCTTCATTAGGAATGAATGACCCATCCGTCCATTCATCCATAACTGAGACACAGTAGAAGAAAGTAACAGTAAAACATCTTCATACAAAATCTAGCGAAACTGACCATTAAAGACAAACAGCAGGTTGTTGTGCAAAATAGTGAGTTTCGAGGTTTTTGGCATTATGAGAGAGGACTTCTCTAGGCTTATTTCAGTGGCTTATATGAAGACGTTTTGCTGATCTTTACTTGCCTATGGCTGAACAGTTGTATCTTAGCAACCAATTCATTAAGTTACTTTTCAAAAGAATACAATATTAATTAGTTTTTTTCTATCTCTGTTTTTTGAATAATTAAATGGCCACATGCTGTTTTTTAACATTCGACTGCTCTCTTAGTCGACTGTAGAGAAATATGGCCCTTTCTTCACATTTTCTTTCAACGCATGAAAATATAGACACCAAAATGTTCACGCAATCTATACATTTTCATTTCATGTAAAAAGGGTTGTAATTAACAGAGCCTCAAAACAATACTAAATCAGCCTCTAATCTAAAATAATAACTTCCAACCTAACCTAACCTATTGCGGCTAAAATGATTTATTTGAGGCTGATTTAGTACCTAACTTTTTATGCTCGAAAAATTATTTCCCATGTAAAAAAGAGAGACATGACAAAATGATGAGGGTTCTTATTCTCAGTCAATGATGAAACCTTAGCCCTATACACAAGCTTAGCCAAAATTTCTGGATAAAAATGTTTCAAATATCTCGACGGTAACTAATAGGCGCCCTATTACCGTGACCTCAAGGGTCACTTTTATCATGAGGACCCTTAAAGTACAATAGCCACTGTGCTATTATTCGCTGGCTCAAAATAGTATTTTTCCTTTATTATTATTAGCCAGTAGCTTTGCTAGAAGTAAACCGCTTAGAAGAAAATCCTCTTAAGATTTGAACGGAAGTTGAAGGACTATTAAGTAAATATAGATTTTAACAGAAAATTTTAAGCTCATTTCAATACCCTTATTTAAAGTTACGTTTTCTTTCGTTAAAGAATTTTCTGAAGTTGAGGTATTAGGATTGAACAAAATCTTCTTAATTTGTTTTGTGAAGTGGTTAACGTTTTTATGTACCTAGGAGTGCCGGCAGAAGTAAAAAAAACTTGAACATTAACGGTAGACTCGATCGTAACCTTACCTTAACTTTGTTACCCCCTAGGAATTGAACCCAGGACCGCGGGATCGTGAGCCCATGGCTCAAACCACTAGGCCACAGAGGCAGTTAGCGACTGAATAGGGCGCGCAGTTCTAAAGATAAATTGATAAGAACTTTTCTGAAATCATACTTACGCACGGGGTACGGCTTAGCAAGATTTAACTTGTAATTTAGGAGGGAAATTCGGGCTTTAAGAGTTTAGAAATAACTCTAAGGCCCGTATTTATAATCAGCTCTCAAGAGTGACAGCGAGTTTGAGTTCGTATCAGAAATGTCATTTCAGTACAAAATGGTCTGTCAAACCCATACTTAATATTGCTCTCCATCTTGAGATTGCTGTATAAATACGTGCCTAAAATTATGTATTTGGGGTTGTTAACTTTGAGTTGCTATTTATGAATAAAATTTGCCTAGTCTAGACTTAAAAAAGAAATTAGGGTTGGTTAACAATATTGTAATAATAGTATTTTTGCCCGCGCGGCTAAATGAGTTTCTTGACGTGACATTTTTAACCGCGGTGTCCGTCTGCGAACTGCCAAATACTATAATTTTTTTGGGCCATAAATGGTCACTCCATTCAAGACAGAAACAATAGACTAGGTTAGTTTTTCTTCACAAGTTAATTTTTTAATTAATCAGTCTTTCCTTTGAAACGAATACAACCAATTTTCCACCTTATTGAGCGAATGGCCTGAAAATACTTGAACAGTTCGAGAAATGAATCGAAAGTCTGCTAAATCCCTCGAATGCGATGCAATCTTCCGGACTGAAATGGCTAAGTATAAAGAAGTCTACGACCGGAACTTTGGAAGAAAAATTGTGAATGAATAGGTGCGAAAATCCTGTTTGGAATGAGGAACTGCAAGTTAGGTGTTAGAGCAGTTACTTATTGGCGTCAAGAAAAGCAAAAGACGATGGGATGGTGCGGTTTTTGATTTATAATCGTCTGGGTTGCGATACCATACAATACATAAATAAGTTGTACATCATGCCAACTGCGTCCGTGGTCTAGTGGTCAGAGCGATGGGTTCCCGATCCGGAGGTCTTGGGTACGATTCCCAAGTTGATATTTGTAAATTTTTTACTTTGTGAGATTTTCCCCAGTTCCTAAACAATGCAGGCTGAATCACCTAATTTTCTGGAAGAATAAAAATTCCGTGCTTCGGAGGCCACGTTAAGCTGTGTCGGTCCCGGTCGCTGTCTTTGATAGTGGTCGTTACAAAAACCATGTCAGAGGCCTATAGCTGTGCTATTCGGGTCATCATCGGGTCGATCGACGAGAAACCCACACATCATGACATACCTATTACCTTACAGACTACAGTGTTTATTTTTAGGTACGATTCACACCGACTGGCTCTCATCGGCCCGGCTCTGTATGACTTCGTCACATGCGGCATGGTCTTTGCATCCATTCTGAGCCTCATATAAATCAACCATCCAAATCTTCAGAGATACCGTCCAATTCAACACTTTAGCTGCATAAAAAACTCGAATGGCAGATTTCGATTGAACCGCGGAAAGTTCTAGAAACTTCTAGTAGCCCGGGCCCTAAGGGTAAGCGGTTCAAGGAAACTATTCCCCTTTGTGAGCACTTTATGAAACTTTGCATAGATGATCATTAGGTAAAACCAAGTTGTTTTAGCCCGGTTACCCTCCGGTACCGCCCCCCTAGGGGGAGGGGGGGGTGCTCGAAGAGCGCCATCGCCGAGCGTTGGAAAAAAATATCTACAAAATCCAAATAAGCTACTATGGCAATATTAGTATCGTTTTCGAGTAAATAAATGACGAGGAATTCATTTCTTAGCTTAAAATTGCAACTTTTATTAGTAAATTAT
Organism: Scrobipalpa atriplicella; assembly: GCA_029255725.1. NCBI lineage: Eukaryota > Metazoa > Arthropoda > Insecta > Lepidoptera > Gelechiidae > Scrobipalpa > Scrobipalpa atriplicella. Next base: position 17,542 of record JARACY010004340.1, on the reverse strand, counting down.
CGAGAAATTATTAAAAATGTGAAAAAATTATGTATGTTTCTCAGGTTCAAAGACCTCTAGCTAAAAAAATATTTATATTTAGGAATTAAAAAAAATACTACGAGAAAGCCTAATTTATCTAGTTTTCAAATATATATACATTATACATAGTTAATTATTCTACGAGTCATTAAAAAAAATATATTGCAGAGGATGCGCCGCGCCACAATGATGCACAACTAACTTATAGTGAAGGAAATAACGACCAAGCTCCCATAGTAACCCAAAAATTTTGTGATTAAGTTTAGCGCTTAACAGGATATGTTTACTAGGTCAGTTTAAGTATTTTTAGTACGATTCTTTTTTGGCTGGTGGGGGTAGGGGGGTACAAAGATGGCCACCGCCCACAAATTTTGAAAAAAATCCCTGCGTATACTTACAGCTACTATAGTGAGTTTGGTATCATTTTCGTATAAACCAAAGTCGTAGAATTCATTTCTGATATTTATTGTTAGCACTTTCATACAATTTTTCTGAAATAATCATAAAAAGTGAGAATTTGTATTAAGTATTTTTTGTTTAACAGATTGTAAGTTGAAAATTTAGATATGAAACAGGAAACAAAAAATATGTGAACGAAGAAAATTTAATGCTGATTCTAAAAATATATATACTTTAATAGGATTTTCTCGTAATAAAATGTAAAAAAAAATCTTTAACTGCAGCAGCGGTGGTGAGCAGTATTAAAGTTTATCGAACATAGCTACAAAAATAATCGTAAAATTCAAAATATGTTAAATGTAACAACGTTTCAGTATTTTATACGTATAATATAGTATTTTATATGTACATGACATGACGCAGGAAAACGACGAAACCAGGGATTTCGTGAAATTCCTAGAGATTTTGCGCAATCCCAGAAAAAGGCTTAATCGATCGAGAATTATGTCGTCTTACTGACTCAGTCTAGTGAAATGAGGATAAATACTCCGTTTCACTAGACTGGGTCTGTTGAAATGAGGAATTACCCCGTTTAACTAGACTGAGTCAGTAAGACGACGTAGTCCTCGATAGATTACGCCTTTTTCCGGGATTACGTTATATCCCTAGGGATTTCATGAATTCCCTGATTTCGTTTCCCTGAGACATATATATTGGTAAAGTCTAGTGTGTACATAATCCGGCACAGGAACATAGTTCTGTGCACTTTACATTTCTTCTAATGCAGTTGCACCGATTCTTGCATGTATTTTTGCACCTGCCTACACCGAGTAAGCTCTAGGCAAACAGTTGCCATATCTGGTAAATCAGACCAACGTGGAACCCAAACATCTTCTTCCCGTCTCCAGCCCCAAGATGAAGGAAAGGACGATTTTGATGGGGAGTTAGAGCTTGACCCCAAACATGTGGCGGAGAGCGGCTTCCGTTGGTGGAATACTTTCCAGTTGCCTGTCTGTCTTGGTTAACAGATTGCAGGGGCTTGAAATAAAATAACACATTTCATGGAAGAGGTAAAAAGAGCGCTTTTGATGCCTGGTATGCCTACCCTGAAGCAACGCGTGGGTTTAAGGCTTTATTAAATGAAAATCTGCAGAAGCAGATAGTTAAATTCAGAAGTTTATTATCACAATGTATGATCGGTAGGTACAGTAAAATTCAGTTGGTACTTGAATATTTACCTAAAAAACCAAACCTAAAAACCTTTTATTTATATCTATTTTTTTACAGGTAAATATGTAATTTTATTTCACAGCTCAAGCCCCTGCACCACGGTTAACGAATGCAGAAAATATCTGTTCACCAAAAAAGACAGGCAACTGGAAAATATTCCACCAACGGAAGCCGCTCTCCGCCAGCACACACTACGAGCAATGTACAGTGGGCAGCAGGTCGAGTTACCAATTTGGCGGACCAATTTATACTGGCTATACAGTATAACCCGGTAGTTATAACCAGTTTATATTGGTCCGTGAAATGGATAACTCGACCTGCTGCCCACGTACCAAGGAGTACATGTTTGGGGTCAAGCTCTAACTCCCCATCAAAATCGTCCCTGTCCTTCATCTTGGGGCTGGAGACGGGATTCTTCCCAAACATCTTCTGATGTTTGGGTTCCACGTTGGTCTGATTTACCAGATGTGGCAACCGTTTGCTTAGAGCTTACTCGATGCAAGTGCAAAAAAGCATGCAAGAATCGGTGCAGCTGCATTAAAAGAAATTTAAAATGCACAGAACTATGTTTCTGTGCCGGATTATGTACACATTAGGCTCTACCATGTAGTTAAGTTATATAATATGCTCTACCAATATATATGTCTCAGGGAAACGAAATCAGGGAATTCATGAAATCCCTAAGGATATAACGTAATCCCGGAAAAAGGCGTAATCTATCGAGGACTACGTCGTCTTACTGACTCAGTCTAGTTAAACGGGGTAATTCCTCATTTCAACAGACCCAGTCTAGTGAAACGGGGTATTTATCCTCATTTCACTAGACTGAGTCAGTAAGACGACATAATTCTCGATCGATTAAGCCTTTTTCTGGATTACGCAAATCTCTAGGAATTTCACGAAATCCCTGGTTTCGTCGTTTTTCTGCGTCATGTCATGTACATATAAAATACTATATTATACGTATAAATACGAAAGTCGTTAGAATTACATTTTGATATTTATTGTTAGCACTTTCATACAATTTTTCTGAAATAATCATAAAAAGTGAGAATTTGTATTAAGTATTTTTTGTTTAACAGATTGTAAGTTGAAAATTTAGATATGAAACAGGAAACAAAAAATATGTGAATCAACATTAAATTTTCTTTGTTCACATATTTTTTGTTTCCTGTTTCATATCTAAATTTTCAACTTACAATCTGTTAAACAAAAAATACTTAATACAAATTCTCACTTTTTATGATTATTTCAGAAAAATTGTATGAAAGTGCTAACAATAAATATCAGAAATGAATTCTACGACTTTGGTTTATACGAAAATGATACCAAACTCACTATAGTAGCTGTAAGTATACGCAGGGATTTTTTTCAAAATTTGTGGGCGGTGGCCATCTTTGTACCCCCCTACCCCCACCAGCCAAAAAAGAATCGTACTAAAAATACTTAAACTGACCTAGTAAACATATCCTGTTAAGCGCTAAACTTAATCACAAAATTTTTGGGTTACTATGGGAGCTTGGTCGTTATTTCCTTCACTATAAGTTAGTTGTGCATCATTGTGGCGCGGCGCATCCTCTGCAATATATTTTTTTTAATGACTCGTAGAATAATTAACTATGTATAATGTATATATATTTGAAAACTAGATAAATTAGGCTTTCTTGTAGTATTTTTTTTAATTCCTAAATATAAATATTTTTTTAGCTAGAGGTCTTTGAACCTGAGAAACATACATAATTTTTTCACATTTTTAATAATTTCTCGATAATTTACTAATAAAAGTTGCAATTTTAAGCTAAGAAATGAATTCCTCGTCATTTATTTACTCGAAAACGATACTAATATTGCCATAGTAGCTTATTTGGATTTTGTAGATATTTTTTTCCAACGCTCGGCGATGGCGCTCTTCGAGCACCCCCCCCTCCCCCTAGGGGGGCGGTACCGGAGGGTAACCGGGCTAAAACAACTTGGTTTTACTTAATGATCATCTATGCAAAGTTTCATAAAGTGCTCACAAAGGGGAATAGTCAGGACCCTTAGGGCCCGGGCTATAGAGGATTCCGCGCTCCGTCCGCTTTATCTATGAGGGACATTTGGAGATCCGCAAACAGGGAAACTTTGTGGAATGGCTTTCATACCATTTTCGCTGAGTACTCAAATTGAAAAAACGCTTGAATGGAATTTTTCAATAAAGCTTTGTGACAGCAAAAGAGTTGAGTATTCAAATTAAATAGGTAGCTAAAGTAAACTAAGTAGGTGCCTTGTAACAAACAATCAAATTTCTAATTAGATTGAAGTAGACACTACTCACGACTGTGGAGAAATATCTAGGTAACAATAACTATTATCGTGGTGATAATCCCATTTTAAACCAGTCTAAGGAGCTTTTCTTCCATGCTGGACTAGGAGCTATAGAAAACATTTTGAATGAGACAGCTGTTTTTCCTGCTGTTAATTCAGCAAGAATTTTTCTTATAGTTTTTTTGCACTCACAGTGCTATTTTATTTCTGAAATCACTAATTCGCCGCTCAGGATTGTCCGTGGTAGCTTTAAAGCGTTGGTACGGTATTCCAAAGACGCATGATTCGTTATTTCTCATATTTTCAGCAAGAGTTACTGTAAATGCTGCCACTATAGTGAGTGATATACATTTTCATCTTTAATAAAATTGTCCTCAATGTTTGTCAGGTGTAAACGCCTTTATGTTACTAGGCGCTTAACGCTCTGCCGACCCCATTCAGGATAAAATTATGACTTTGTGCATGTAAAGAAGTTGCGTGGTCTTCTTCAATTTAGGTCTGAGCAAACAGCGTAACGCGAAGTTGTTAGGATTTTGAAACTTTCGGTGAATAGTTGAACGATCGTTATTTCATAACCACGGCTCTGTTTACAGAGTAATTAAAACAATTTAACTTTGCGAACGGAGATCAGAAAGTTTAATGATCTTAAGGTCATTTTAAATTAAAAGTTTTAAGGGAGTGTTATAGAAATGTAGCTGAATAACTTTTCACCAAGGAACATTGTATGGAATATATGTAATTGTATGGAAAGGACGTTTTTCCCACGTCTGACAAGATTAGTGATCATTTAGTGGAATATTATTTTAAAACTAAAATTTGTTTGGTTGGTTCTTAGCCCTTCGCACCTAGATCATAATAGCCCCAAATGCTTTAGAAAAAGCTGCCGATACGTTAATAGGTAACCAACCATCGTTCAACAATTCCACTCAAACTTCTAAAATCCGTCAAAAGTTGGCGTCGCAAACTTATAGGTATTTCAACACTTCACTTTAGTGTTATCTAGTTTCCAAGCTTTTTAGAAACCACGGACAGTAAATACTAGAAGACTAGTCAGTAAATTATATGTTTAAATCAATATTTTTGGAAATTGAAACTCACAGTGTCGTGTCAATAAATGTTTTAAAGATATTTTTAAAATTCATCATCTGTAATATCCGAAGTAAACAATTTTAAACTGTTCAATATGAATTCAATATGCAATCCCAAAGGTATCTTTTATTACTGTTCGTATCCGTCAATTATATTAAAACTGAATAATAAAAATACAATTATTATTTTAATGACGTTTTTCGTACGTTTTTTTTTCGAAACGTAAGAATGAGTCGATTAATATCTTTAAGTAACGGGGTAATAAGCTTGGCCTTTTGTCTTAAGATACATTAAATATAATCTCCGCGTAAAAGTATAAAATAAGTGAGGGGTGCAAGATTGCGAAATTTTTGTACTTCAATTTCTTGTTTTAGCAACACTATAATGGCTTGAATGATGGGAACATCAGCAGTCTTTAGGATACTTTTTTTTATTTAGAATTTTGTAATGCGTCGTCAGGTTGGATATTTCAAGCGAAGTCTCTAGCTTTTTGTGTCTGTGTTTGCCATCAAAGTTTATTTTCATCAATTTAAAACTGTCTCGTCCGCCAGAACAGGGATTTGAAAGTTAAGCTTAGAACGATGTACGAAAATTGTAGCAAAATTTAAATGAAGTCGTTGGTGTTAAAGATAGCTATTATCCTAATCAAAGCGATAAGACTTAAATAATTTATTTATAATTACAGAACGTCCGGCCAATGTTACTAATAAAGACATTTTCAATGTAATAAAATGCGTTTGATATTATATCTCTGTTTATTTTATTAATACTGGCCAGATGTTTGGATATTGTTTTCCATTTTTTTAGTACAATCACCCCCGGCCCCGTTTAGGACAGAAATTTCAGAGCGCAAAAACGCCACATTTGGACGCGATTAATACTCTACGAAGAGATTACCTGTAACTAAGACGTCATTAAAGCTACTGTTTCCGGGAGCCGATAATGATCTGTACATCACATCGTTAATTCTTTATTTCATTCGTTAATCTTTTAAACAAAGTACCTACCACGGATTATCGGTTGGTTCGTTGAGCCCATTGAGCCAATCCGGATAATTATTATCCACGTTACGGGGTTTCGGATGTGCGAATCAAATTATTTTCAACGAGATTTCAGTCAACAGCATTCAGCTGCCTATATGCTATTGAAAATATAGTAAAACTGACAGTCGCCTCGATTCGATAGAAGCATCCTTTTATCATCATCATGTGGTGCCATCTTCATAACATCCTTTAACTAAAATAAAACCATATCTGCCAACTGTCATAGTGAATATTTGTAGCGGCTTAGGTACTTGTTTTCGACGGTTTAAGATGATCTTCAACACACTTGTAAACGATAAGTGTAATCATATCTGTCATTTTCTGCCATGAGAGAACAGAAAAGGATGTCAGCACTATATGGACAAACTAATTATAATCAAATCAAATCCAGAATCTATGGATAATTAAATAAGTCGTGGTATGGGGAATATCGACCAAAATTCCTGAACGAATTGTAACTGACAGGATTTACCTTAGTTTGTCTATTGCGCAGTCCCTTTCTGTTCTTTCATGATAGAAAATGACAGGTATGATTTTTTTGTTAAATCGTGTTTCCGTTGAAACGGGATCAGTAAAGTAAGACTTTCTCGTGCTTCTTCATCATTGTGATATTTTTTTCTTTTTTTCTTCTGTGACATTGTTTTTTTTTTTTGTAATTGACTCGCTTGTGACTTTCTAAAAGTGATCGTGAGAATCTATTTGGAAATAAATGATTTGACTTTGACTTTGACTTTATTCCAGTTAAAGTTTCATTCTAATGATAAAACTCTACTAAAGTTACAGACAAAATTAAAACTTTCCAAGGACTCTACATACACGAATGTTGTACCTACTTACGTCTAGTGAGACAGTACATACATACATACATAAAATCACGCCTTTATCTCTATTGGGGTAGGCAGAGCAAAAACGACCTAAATAAAGGTCATTCCGCCACGTCTGACAAGTTTTGAGGGTTATTATTATTATACAGGTGATTATGTATATTACCATAGTGACAGGTTGTCAGCCCATCGCCTAAATTGCAATACACTAAAACCCTCGATTCCCTTAGCTGATTTTTACAGCATGCACGGGAGGAGATGCAGCTGGCACATTCTATGTTTTTCTATCACTCCCAGTCCAGCATGGAAGTAATGAGACAGTACTTAAGTATAAGTTACTTTTATTTTTAATCTCGACTTATGTAATAACTCAAACATTGCACATCGCAGAGTTTAATCAAGTCAGCAAGATTTGAATTTTAACAGTTTCATAAAACAAACATTTTGGTTTTAATTTCATTTGCATTGTGTATAAACAATTTTCAGAGGCGCAGCTAAGTTGCGCGATTCATAGAATTTACTAAAACACATTATTGGATCTTTAGTTATTACAACTTGGTAAACAGCTTTAGTTTGCCTCACAAGAACAACATAGAGGTTGCAATGAAGAGATTTTGTACAGCACACAATTTATTGCCAAATCAATTAATTGTTTTGGCAGTTTCTTCGATCATACATGATCATACTGAAACAATATACCTAATAAGCTGTTCAAATACCTAAGTCCCACCATATTTTGCGTTATCGTAAAATTGTTTTTCTTTGTGAAAACACATTGGTAGACGTAGACTTTAAACATTTGGAACCGCTTATAATAGTACCGATTCCTTGAGGACACAATTTAACTAAATATTGACTAAAATTGTTGCCGTCCCTTTCTGTTCTCTCATGATATAAAATGACAGGTACGATTTCAGTCAAGATAAAGTACTTAAGTGATTTTGTGCGCATACGAATTGCCGCCAGTATCAATCCTATAAAATAGTTACGTATTACCATAACAGAGATGATTCCGTTTCTCGATTGTAACTTGGTCTCTGTTTTACTCCACCATTTTCTTGAACTTGCCAAGAACTTGCAATGTTTTTTCAATGGCTTGACTATCCCTCTACTATTTTTCTACTTAATTTTTACCCCGACTATAAAAGCTTGTACAAATCTCTATTTATTGCACCAAAAGATCAACATGAATACATGTTTGACTACCTATTTGCTAGCTCTATTGTAAACATAATAATCCAAGTTGGCAGGATCATTCTATGAAGATATATACGGTTATTGATTCGAAAAGTTACGGCATAACTTATTATTTGACTAGTTTTTTTCTCATGTGGATTCATTCAAGTTTCATCAACTTCCTAATGAAAATTGGGTCAATTAAAAGAATCATATTGAAAATATTACTTTATGATTTTCTGAAATGTGAATTTCAACCCTTTTAGCCCGTCAGTACACCTTCGCAATAAAATACAAGAAATTTCACCGTGTTCCATCCAAGCTGGACTGAGAAGAAAAACATAAATAATGTGCCAAATGTTTCCATCTTCTCCTGGACTTGCTGTAGAAGACAGCAAAGGGTTTCAAGCACAGGTTTCGAAGGTCAAAGTCACGTCAAAGTATATTATACAACGTGTAACAGAAAGGGTATATGCATCGAGAAATGTATGAATCTACCCATGAAACTGAACAACTTTCCCTAAGGAACATAGGTCGAAAAACGAAAAAAAAAAATTGACCTTTCATACAAAATGCATCAGCTGATAGCGCATTTAGTGTGGGAACACAAGATTTTTTTTTCATATTCTATTCGACCTATGTTCCTTAGGGAAAGTTGTTCAGTTTCATGGTTAGATTCACACATTTCACGATGCATATACCCTTTATGTTACACGTTGTAAGTTCAGGCGATGGGATGTCTGTCATCTCATCCTGTCTATACACGTGGCGAAAACGCTTTAAAACTTTTCCTGTCACAGGCTGTGTAAAGAAATATAAGCTTGGAAAAGATGTCAATTAGTGTGCTGAATAAAAAAGTTTCAAAGCTGTGCATTTCCGAGTAATAGAGTTTGTTGGGTCATTAACTCCTCGTCTGATAGAATGACACACTGGGCCAGAAAACGCCGCGGTTGCAACTCTGCGTTTTTATAAACGTAACAGATAATAATTACTAAATAGCCTTCAGTGACAAGACGTGTAATTTTATAACGTGTATTAAATCCAAGGGAAATTATACTTATTCGTACCACACTCATAAAGAAAATAAATAAACAAGAGGCCATAATTTAATAATGTCTAAACCTAAAATTTCTTTGATTTATCGTCAATTTTCTTCAATCACTCAGATCAGTTTTATTATTCGAAGAAGGTGCCTTACAATAAAATAAGTAAGTTGAATATAGTTGATTAACACAAGCAAAGTTTAATACTTTAGTGTCATTCAAAAAAAAAAAAACGCTGCGTTTTTTCCCACACGTGTGTCCGTTAAAACGCCTGTACTAAACGGCTTTTACTATTCGCATAAAAACTCGTTAATGTTTACTCCCGCTTCCTTTAATAAACATTTTTTTACGTAACATTTTTTGATGTACCGCTATAAAACGAGCTTGGTTAATTAGTAGGTAAATTTTTATGGTCTCGCTATACTCTGATTTTAGGGAGTTTGTTCCTTGTTAAAGAAAAATCGTTATGAATATTGTTTGATTTTGAATGTCAATCGGAAGAAAAGGCTCCACAAAAATAAATAGGTTTAGTTTTTTAGGAATCGTACTATATATTCTTTCTCTCAATACATTTACGTTCAAAGCAGTTCAAAGCGGGAATTTTGAGATAACTACGAGTAGGTAAGTACCTACTACATTTTGCTTGCTCTTTCAGAAATTTCCTATCTGTACCTCAACGCGGTATGCGTATACTTGATGTGGAGTGGTAAGTTTATGATTTAACGGTGATGTGAGCGTGTCACTTCTACATATACAGGAGTACATGTTCGGTCAATCGGACTACTGAAACTAAAGGATATTTCCAGTGATCGCATCTGCAACGTGTGCGTTTGTCAAAGAAGTACTAGTAGTGTTTTATAGTTTTTTTTTTTTCATTAAATAAGTATCATAATTATTTGAACTGGTTATTTTTGTTTTCGGACCGTACTTTGTCACAGTAGAAATATATGGAAATATTATCCCCCTTAGTAGAGAAAAGTAGAAAAAACAACCGTTCTTCCCTCCTAGGGGGGATAGGCCAGGGGGGATAGGTGAAACAGGGGCATAATTTTCCATAGTATTTGCCTGTATTGTGTAGTTATAATTGAAACAGTGAGCTCAATTCAAGCCGCAGCCGTATAACTTGCACTACAAAACCTGCAGGCACTACTCTGTTGCGGAGGTATGCGAAGCTCCAAACTTCGGTTCACCTATGAGACTCTTGTCCCCAAGTTGGACGGCCGAAGGTGGTATTACTTATACAACGTGTAACAGAAAGGGTATATGCATCGAGAAATGTGTGAATCTACCCATGAAACTGAACAACTTTCCCTAAAGAACATAGGTCGAAATACGAAAAAAAAAATTGACTTCCCATACTAAATACGCTATCAGCTGATGCATTTAGTATGAAAGGTCACGATTTATTTTCGTTTTTCGACCTATGTTTCTTAGGGAAAGTTGTTCATTTTCATGGGTAGATTCACACATTTCTCGATGCATATACCCTTTCTGTTACACGTTGTATAGGTATACATACTATACTTACATACCATACATATCTTTCTATCAACAAAGGTTAGGTAATATGTAGTTATCGCCTAATTTTTGGAACCTATACCTAGTCGGCCAATCGACCGACTTCTTGTCATATCACGCAATATCCAACTTATTCTTTTATATGTAGGGTCTTTTAAATAAAGGCTGTGTGTACTTATTTGAGAGGGTTAATAATGCCAATTTGTTTGGAAAATAACTTGATTTAACAATACGCAAGAGATTCTCATAGTGGCATGGATACGAGAGGCCCAAACACCCAAATTTTCAATGATTTCGGCAAAATTTGATTGATTCAGCAATGTCCTGAGCTTTATTGACTCTGAGAAGGCATTTGTTGAATATATGCCTGACCTTTATTGACTCGGGACTTCAGAAATTCTGTCCTGATAAAGTCTAGTAGAGTGTTTGAAATCACAAGATCTTGGTGGCGAAGTTTTATCATTTTTGCGAGAATTCAGCAGTAATTGAAGTACTTAGGGCCCCTAAAATTCATGTTGCAACAATTTTTTTTAAACAATCTCATATACCAAAGAAATTGGAATGATTGGGACTTTCAAATAAAAAAAGATTTTTCTTAGTACCTCACACACAGCTTGTTTTATTTCATCTCAACATCTACCCGCCCTGTATTGAATGATTCATAGATACTTATTTGGCTAGCCTTATTGTGAAGTAAAGTTGACAGCATAATCATGTTTGAGATTTTGATTTTATTATTTAATATCCTGGAAAAAATAGCAAATTCGTTTAGTTCACGATCGATACCAAACAACTTTTCTAAAGAAGTGAAATTGACTTCCAAGCGAACAAAGGTTTTCTAACATTCAGAAGTTAATATTTAAGTTTAAGCCTGTAAAGAAGGATTTTACGCCGCCATTCCTTATAAACCTCATCTAATATGAAACTCTCATCTTGTATGCACTTACCATACTTCGTAAATACTTTATATAGTAGATTTAAATCCGATTTTATTGAGATAACTGTAATAAAACTAAGTAAAACTTGAACGTTCACCTTTTAAAAACTAGTTAGTACGTAATAGCTTTAGCAACTCCTTTGAACCTTAGAAACAATATAAAGATTCACAAACACAACTCACTTTTTCTAAATCTAATTCCAAACTTGGAACTCCAAAACTCCCAATTTGGATGCGTATCCGATTTGCCTATCAAAGTTTGGATACGCAAGCAGCTCTGTCCCTATATAACGAGTTCCTTCGAACAAATTAAGCCCGATAAGAAGATCCGGGGAAGTCCCGACCGAATTAAGGACAAATTGTTTTTGCGAGTGTTTTTGTGATGTTGAAGTTTAACGTGTACGTTTACTTCGCGAAATTGCCGTAATAAGCTTTGAACTTTGATCAAATAAATTGGAAGATATATTGTGCCGACTTTAGCTAAGACTTTTTTTTTTCAAGTTTTTGCAGGTTCGAATCCTGCCTGAATTTATTATTTTCTTTCCTTCATATTTTTAGCTAAGACGTTTTTACAGTTAGTCGAATCTACCTCTCTGTAATTTTGAGCTGAATAAGCGCATTTTAAGCACTTGGTAACAGCTGATAATTTGGGCACAAATTAAGGTCACAATTTTATTGGCTCTGGATTAAATTGGTATTTAAATTCAGTGTATAGCTTAATTAAATCCGACCACAATATTATTAATTATTGCAGCTGACACTGACTTTGTGATGCTTAATAGACGCAATTTTCACGCTTTTTCTGACTCTAAATTTGTTAATGCTAAAAGTATACGTAATAAACATATTAATTTGTCTTGTGCTATACTAAGGCCCGTATTGATAATTAGCACTCAAGAGTGACAGCGAGTTTAACTTCGTACAAAACGACCTGTCAAATCCATACTTAATATTGCTCTCAATCTTGAGATCGATTTATAAATACGAGTCTAAGGCCCGTATTTATAATCGGCTCTCAAGAGTGACAGCGAGTTTGAGTTCGTATCAGAAACGTCATTCCAGTCTTCTTCTTCTTTGCGTGTCGCGACGAATCAAATTTTCTCAGCCCAAAAAGTTGCCACACAGATTGCGTTTGGAGTGGCTGCCCAGAGATCTTCTAAAGTGCAGGTGTCGGGGCACGCAGGGCAATTCAGGAGGTGAGTCATGCTCTGTGGGACAGCACCACAAAGGCACTGTTCGGAGTCACTGTACAAAATCACCTGTCAAATCCACACTCAATATTGCTCTCAATCTTGAGATAGCTTTATAAATACGAGCCTAAGACCACATTTTAAATGAACATGGCAAAAAAGGGAATTAACGCCGCCATCTTGAGATTTGACATTGATTTGACAGTTCTCCTTATACTGCAGCGCCCCCGCCCACGTTAATGGGGATAAAAACAGGGAACTAAATGGCGCCACCAGCGAGTGTTCCTTTTTTCTGTGATTGGTCAGTAATCTGTAAATGTCAATGTCAATATCAGTTTTGCGTCTCCTCATTGGTCTCTTTTGGAACACTCGCTGGTGGCGCCATCTGCAATGAGCTTTGCGTTTTTATCCTTATTGAGACTGTACTTAGGGAAGAACACATCTTCAGTGCAAATTATTTGACATGATTATTGCTCGTGAGCCCGTGTTTATCTGAAGTCTGAAGGTGAAATCCCCGAGAAATAAACTCTTGTCTCGCAAAGGAGCGACTTTGGTTCGCTAAGTGATCCTCTTATTTGATTTTTTCTTCGCTTTTATTAAGAAGTTTACCTTTCTTATTTATTTTGGAAGATTGTCGTTGCTGCTTAGAAAATCTTATGAAGGATTCATGTTAAAATGATCTTCTTGATTCATTCTTTGCACGAGATACTTTGTATAAGTCGAATGAGGCCAACGCATTAAAAAAATGCTAAAATTCTCCCTTAGTATAGAAAAGTTGCGCAAGTGAAGGTGGTACATATTATTCGGGGTGAAAGAGACCGCTTCCCGCAAACTGATAGGGGTGCTCAGTCAACAAAACTGAACAGATTACCTATCATCAGGAAATTCTTTCAGGGTTTTTTTTTTGTTTTTGCTTTTTTATACAAATTATTATACCCATTCCAAGAAAAAAAATATTGTCTGATCGAGGTGGTCATTTTGTATAGGAAAATAAAAAAAAATTGATCTCCTATAAGAATTTCCTGGTGGAAGTTGTTCAGTTTTATTGACTGAGTAACCCTTATCAGTTTCTGGTACGTCGTCCCTTTCTCAAAACGATTTAATTCGCAAGAACGATTTCTTGGCAGTTGGCAATCGTCTCGGCATCCTACTAGCTAGTTACTAATTCCGTTCGATAAAGTTGGAACTTGTGATCTGCATGTTTGAATTGAGTTACACAAGTCGTTATTAATTCAACGAAAGGACAGTCGATGAATGACTCGATGAACCTTGTTGTCAAAGTTTATGAACCACACTATGCCTATGATATGGTTGGTGCAAAGAAAAATGAAAAATGATTTATTACTAAGTACTTACTAGCTTAAATTCTAGTACATGCAACTATAAATAATTGCAGTTCGATACACTTCAGAAATGTAATAAAAGTAAGGCCTGTATTTTGGTATATCACATTTAACTAGATTATTGAATTAATAATTCTGAACAGCAATAAAATGAACACTAACAAGATAGCGACCGAAAGTGATGGCTTGACATGCCACCCGAAGCACGGAATCTTATTCTTTGGAAGAAGATAATTCGGCAAGCATTGTTCTAAACAAAATGAGGAAAATCTCACAAAGATGAATTGACAAATTATCAACTAAGTATTTCCCACGTGGGAATCAAAACCCAGGACCCATGATCGAGAGACAACAACAAAGAACAGAAACAACAACAAAGAACGCCTAAAGCCTTAAACCAAGAAACAGTTAAATTCACCATTTCAGAATCGAACCCGAACCCTCTGCGGAGCGGACAGATGCACTACCAAACTAGGCTTTGCGGGTGGTCTAGTTAAATTTAACTGAAACCCTAATTACTTAGTACCCATTTGATTATGCTCTGTGGTTAGGGGTTTAATTCATATGGGTTTGTCCATTGTACAAACGTAATTGTAGTGCCACGAGCACAATGAATGAAATGATGTCCATTCGGCGGGAACACGATTTAAATAAAACCATACAAAAGGACTGCACTGTATTAGAACGAATTTTTGCTCCTGTCAAATCAAAAATTTATGGATGAGTCTTGGTGTGTGGGATGGTAAGGACTAAAAATACTTTGTTTGTGAACGAATTCAAACTGACAGAAATTATAACTTAATTCGTTCGTCTCTAGTGCCGGTCTTTTCTGTTGTCTCATGAAAAAAATATATAATTATTATGGTTTTATTTCTGTTAGATCATGTTTCAATTCGGTTGCGCACAAAATCACTAAATCTTGAGTAATAGTATGTTTGCCTGTTACTTTCTATCATGAGATGACAGAAAGGGGATGGCAACAATTTAGGGGACGCCTTTGCCCAGCAGTGGAACAGTATAGGCTGATATAATAAAATTAAATGAGTCAAGTCGCGTTCTCATGGAATCGATATAATTAATATATTTCACATTCTGCGAATTAGGTCGTTTATTAGACAAAGAAAGACAAAGGGCATAACATTAACTATGCATAGTTTATGTAGACTGTAAGCTCTATTCCCTCAATTTTCTTGGTTTTTATAATAATTTATTATTTTTAGAGCTAATGAAGTGTAGAAATGATGCTAATATAATAGTAATTTGTATTGAGACGAGATGCTTTCTAAATAAATTTTCCACATTTTTTCTCGACTGTACTTCGTATATTTCGCGAATCGCGAATCTGCTACTTTGAGAATATGCTAAAATGCGAATCTGCTAAAATGCGAATCTGCTATAATGCGAATAAAGGTTACAAACCGAATAGTCGGTGGATTCGTATGTCGTATATACGACCGAAGGGTTTGCCGCCGAAGGTTCCGCTGCTAACGTTACGTCGGTTTGTTGCTGCCCTTAAGTACAATATTTATGTAACTACTTTCAATATGTACGTTAGGGTTAGTTCATTCGAACAGCCTCGTTGATAGGTTCTAGTATTTCGAAAAATAACACGAACCCTGACGATGTAGCTTTGAATAATATTTGACTAGGTACAGAGTCGGGCCAAGTCTCTCAAGACCCATCGTGATCGCAGGCAGCGTAGACCACTCAAGATCGAGTTCCGAAAACGTGATTTGATTTGGAGTTCCAAGTTTGGAATTAGATTTAGAAAAAGTGAGTGTGTTTGTGAATCTTTATATTGTTTCTAAGGTTCAAAGGAGTTGCTAAAGCTATTACGTACTAACTAGTTTTTAAAAGGTGAACGTTCAAGTTTTACTTAGTTTTATTACAGTTATCTCAATAAAATCGGATTTAAATCTACTATATAAAGTATTTACGAAGTATGGTAAGTGCATACAAGATGAGAGTTTCATATTAGATGAGGTTTATAAGGAATGGCGGCGTAAAATCCTTCTTTACAGGCTTAAACTTAAATATTAACTTCTGAATGTTAGAAAACCTTTGTTCGCTTGGAAGTCAATTTCACTTCTTTAGAAAAGTTGTTTGGTATCGATCGTGAACTAAACGAATTTGCTATTTTTTCCAGGATATTAAATAATAAAATCAAAATCTCAAACATGATTATGCTGTCAACTTTACTTCACAATAAGGCTAGCCAAATAAGTATCTATGAATCATTCAATACAGGGCGGGTAGATGTTGAGATGAAATAAAACAAGCTGTGTGTGAGGTACTAAAGAAAAATCTTTTTTTATTTGAAAGTCCCAATCATTCCAATTTTCTTTGGTAAATGAGATTGTTATAAAAAAAATTGTTGCAACATGAATTTTAGGGGCCCTAAGTACTTCAATTACTGCTGAATTCTCGCAAAAATGATAAAACTTCGCCACCAAGATCTTGTGATTTCAAACACTCTACTAGACTTTATCAGGACAGAATTTCTGAAGTCCCGAGTCAATAAAGGTCAGGCATATATTCAACCAAATGCCTTCTCAGAGTCAATAAAGCTCAGGACATTGCTGAATCAATCAAATTTTGCCGAAATCATTGAAAATTTGGGTGTTTGGGCCTCTCGTATCCATGCCACTATGAGAATCTCTTGCGTATTGTTAAATCAAGTTATTTTCCAAACAAATTGGCATTATTAACCCCTCTCAAATAAGTACACACAGCCTTTATTTAAAAGACCCTACATATAAAAGAATAAGTTGGATATTGCGTGATATGACAAGAAGTCGGTCGATTGGCCGACTAGGTATAGGTTCCAAAAATTAGGCGATAACTACATATTACCTAACCTTTGTTGATAGAAAGATATGTATGGTATGTAAGTATAGTATGTATAACCTATACAACGTGTAACAGAAAGGGTATATGCATCGAGAAATGTGTGAATCTACCCATGAAAATGAACAACTTTCCCTAAGAAACATAGGTCGAAAAACGAAAATAAATCGTGACCTTTCATACTAAATGCATCAGCTGATAGCGTATTTAGTATGGGAAGTCAATTTTTTTTCTTCGTATTTCGACCTATGTTCTTTAGGGAAAGTTGTTCAGTTTCATGGGTAGATTCACACATTTTCCTCGATGCATATACCCTTCTGTTACACGTTGTATAAGTAATACCACCTTCGGCCGTCCAACTTGGGGACAAGAGTCTCATAGGTGAACCGAAGTTTGGAGCTTCGCATACCTCCGCAACAGAGTAGTGCCTGCAGGTTTGTAGTGCAAGTTATACGGCTGCGGCTTGAATTGAGCTCACTGTTTCAATTATAACTACACAATACAGGCAAATACTATGGAAAATTATGCCCTGTTTCACCTATCCCCCCTGGCCTATCCCCCTTAGGAGGAAAGAAGAA